>VZRU01001302.1:116469-185592 GCA_013398155.1 Pedionomus torquatus | reverse complement strand
AAAGAGAAGATCCTAAGCTGAGCTTTGAGCTGTCTTTGAACACCCCTAGAGAGGGTGGGAATATCTGACACACTGGAGAAGTCATTAACCCTGTGGAAGAAGCAAGAGCTCATGTATGTGTTCGGACTATCAGCTGAAGCTTTAAATTTCAAGGAGGTTTTGCAGTTCTAAGTAGCAAAGGTAATTAATCATTGGAGCAATTTGCCAAGGGATGTATCTTTAATTCAAAACTGAATTGGCTTCAAAAATATATTATTTAACTCAGCCAGGAACTAGCCTACTGTTTTGTAGGAATTTAACCCATATAACCGCCGCAGCCCCTATAGCCTTAAAATCTATTAAACTATTATTTATCTAAATCGACCCAGGTTATCTTCCCTCAAATAGTTTGATTGCTAACCCAATCACATCAGCCATCTTAGGGGGATTATTCATAATTATGGAACAGAGTGTCATGTCAAGGGAAGAAAGAGGCAGTGATTTCTTTCCATTGTTTAAATAAGTCTGAGTTCCAGCAGAGGATAATGCCTAAGAAATTGCAGCTGTGTTCAGTGAGGTTAGTCTACAAGGAGGCATGGTATAGCAGCAGCATTAACGAAACTAAAGTTAAATCCAGAAAAGACTCTATGTTAATAAAGCTTGTTTCAGAGGAAGGGCAGTGAGAGCACTTATTGCCCTGGCAAAAATGCACATTGCTTGTTCTGACTTATCAAATAAAAGCAACATTACAAAACAGGTCAAGTCAAAACAAAACCCCTCTCCAATTTCTTCATGCCTTATGTACAACAGATGCNAAAAAGAAGAAGAAAGAGATGATGAAAACCATAGAGATTTTAGAAAGAATGATTTTAGAACTCCAAAGGGATTTTATAAAGAAACAGCAATGACCGCAAGTATGAAGAATACACTCTGCCATACGGGTCTNCTATGGAAACTTATGAGAGATATCATGCAATATTTATGGCAAAAATGACACACTTTGTAGATATGAAATCACAAAGTCATTTAGGTCATGGAAAATATAGTTCAAAATAATTTGTGTTATTTCTGAAGTGATCTATGGAATTAGAAAGAATTCATCCTATGAACTCTGCATTTGCAGTTAGAGAGCAGGGAATAGCATAATGTGAATATGTGAATAATTAAAATCCTACAGACACTTGTAAAAGCAAGGGGGAAAAGCTGAAATTTGTCTTTAGGTGTGAGTCTGAATTCGACTGACTTTTTAACTATATACACAAAACCTGCCATATTTAAAATTTCATGTCTGGTGCTGAGCTTTATACTGAGATTAATATTAACAGTAATATGTATATGAGCTGGAGGTATGAGACAAGCTACATGGAGATCATATCTGCCTGGCATTTATTTGTGCTATGATTACTCAGTCCAGCATCCTGCACTCAGACTCTTGTTTACCATTCACCAACAAGTCATATTTCCTGTTTGATCTGTACAATTTGTTAGGAAAAACCCAATCAAAACAACCCCTCCTCCCTTAACTCAGCCAGCTGCAAGGCAAGAGGCTCAGGTGATTTAACCCATTCCTTCTGCAAAGTAATACACAGCCTTTGCATTACTTTGCAATGCATTTGCAAAGCAATACTAATTTATCCAGTAGGTCACACAGCTTATTGATGCTGTGAGTTGCACTCACATGGTTAGTCATTTTGGTATCAGTGAGATTCCTTGAATGTATAATATCTACTCAGTGGGACTGAGGCTTCCAAAATGGGACTTGGAGAATATAAATGGCTTGTGCCCTAAAGCAATAGCTGCAATGCCCTGGTGTGGATTTGCAAAGTGACAGAGACTCCAAATGAGGGACACCAAAAAATTAATTATGCAGACAACTGAAATTGCTGAGGATTCCTTTCTTTAGGGGACACTATTTTTTCTGCTACCACAGGCTCATGATTATTTATTTCAGCTCATAATTTTTCCAGCACACAAGTGTGGAGACACAAATCTGTGCCAAACAGAGATGGCTTTTGAATTAGAACTGGAAGCATCCTCAGAAGGCGGGGGGTTATGTGCTTAAAATGTGACTTGAGGGACAAAGACAGAAGAGACCGCATGGGGTATCAAATATAGTCCCTTTTGGGGGGGTGGAGGCAATGATGACCAGACTCTGGATATGTTTAAACAGCAGTGCAAGGTTGAGTCACACCACATCCTGCTTTCCCAGTCACTCACACTGGGAAAGCTACGTGTGACCATTTCTATTTTCAGCGAGGCAGCATCCCTTCCTCTAGAAACCAGACCCAGGAACAGGAGAAATGGTGTTTAATCAGGTTTTGGTTGAAACCTGCAGCAAGGAACATACGTAGAGTGCACACATTGAGCAGAGCATTAAAACTTGTTTCCCCATCCCAGTAGGAAGATGCAGTAGTCAGTTCCTTGCCACAGTGCAGAAGTCCAGAATGGTCTGCAGCGTGCTACATTTCCAAAGCATTCCCATTTCCATATCAAAGATGCACACATGCGAAATGAAGAGGCACCTGACATGAACATTACTTTACACATATACACAAACTTAATTTGCTCATGCAGTGTTTAGACCAAGCATCCAAAGGATGCTACCAAAAAGGGTTTAATATTTCAAGAACTAAGGAGGCGAGAGCACGCAGGAGGAGTAAGGCTATTTATGGATTCAGTGGTAGCGTGAGTGTTATATAATTCTCTGGAATGGAATATAAAATTGCACTAATTCTTTGATTTCCGTTCCACTTTGTCTGAAATAGAAAAGGCTTGCTTGTAGTTTGTTCATTCTGTGAGCTGATGTAGAAGCTTTTTGCAGATAGTTTTGGCCTGCCTAAATATATTATCAGGTTTATTCATGTAATGGAGACCATTTTGACAGGATTGGCAACACCCGGTCTTCTGAATTCAGAAAGAGGAGTCTGGATTAGCAAGAGTTGCTTCCCCTGCCTCCTGTGAAAGAGGTGAAGCCTTTCTGTCTCATTCATAGAAGTGGAAAATCAAAATGATTTTCATCCTGGGATTGGCCCCCCTTTGCCCTTTGCTGGATAAATTTGTGCTAAAGTGGAAGAAAACTAGACGACACAGCTTTTCATGGGTGCTTTAAAGACTGGAGCAGGAGCTGAAAGGGAACTGCTGGAAAGCAAGCACACACGCATCTGCTCTCAGCTTGGTGCTCTACATCCAGATACCAGAAAAAGCTTTAGATACCTGTTCTTCCAGAACATCATTTGGCTATAAATATTCTGGTGAGAAACAGAGGCGGGGATGATGTGTCACAGCTTTGATTTCCTCTGGGCAGCTTGACCCACTGGGGACAGACTTTGCTGACGCCGGAGCTAGGTGATAACACACCAACACAGCAGCCAGGCCTGTGTGAGCAAAAGTCACACAGTCCAGCTTCCAAGATTTCACCTAGTAAAAAAAAGCAGGTATAGAAAAGAATTTTCTGAATACAAATGAAAGAAACAGCAGTCTTTGCAAAAAGTTGTTTTCGGATTGGCATGTCTGTGTGTTTGAGTCTTTTGCTGTGGATTTGGAGAGCTGGGCTGGAGGGAGGGGAGACTTTCCCTGTGGAAGTGCAAACTGTTATTTGCTATCATTCACAGTGTTCCTGCATTAGTATGTAAGGTTGTTCCCAGTGAAACGAGGATGTCAAGAGACAGAATAATCACGGAGCCTGAGGGGAAACACAGGCAGGGGGAATGACATGAGTGGCACAAGGCTACTCAGCAGGTCAGGAGCAAAGGGCCACAGATCTCCAGCGTCTGACCACGCGCTGTGCTTCCTCCCCAACTTTCTGCCTCACACCACCATGAGGCTTTCCACATTCAGTGTTAGGTCTTAAAATAAACAACATGGTAGCATCCCATATGTGGTCCCCGAATTAGTGCAGAATGGAACCTGGTTTTACAATCCCTTACATTGTTTCCCTGCTGCTGCTGTCACTTTTCAGCAAGATACCCCAGACAGCAGCCTGGCTCAGCAATGACAATTTCAATTAAAAACATTTGTTTTCACATCCTCTTAACAGTTTCCACATGGTGAGAAGTGCCTCCTCTCCCTATGTGAATTTTGGGCGTAGGACAGTGAGCAAAGCATGTATGCTTCGCTCTATACGGAAAAACTTAATTCCATTGTGGCTTCATTTGGCGTCGTGGGGTAGCTGCACTGTTGTATATCTCACAGTGCTAATGGGGTTTTATTAGAGAAGAATAGCCTTTTTCCAACTTAGAAACAAAAGCAACTAACATAAAAAACAAAAAAGGGACTTGTGTGGAAAGGAAAAAAGTTTATTTGCTACGATACCTAGCCTCTAAATATGCTCTTAATAGTTTGCAGGTTATATTTCTGCAACATCTGGGATTAAGTACACTTTATACTGCTGTACGCAGATTTAAATAAGCTGAGGTGTTTCATAGTTTAATGTCTTGACATAGCAAAGAAAACACAATTTTCCAGCTATTCAAGAGGGTGTTTTCACACCAATATGCTAGGATTAAGGGAATATTCATGATGTGCTTGCAAATACATCCAGATCACAGATCACAGAATTGTCATGGTTGGAAAGGTTCTCTGAGATCGCAGTCCAACCATACACAAAACCACAAACCACCCCCTACAATCTTGGCCACTAGGGCATGCCATTGGAGCATACCCTGAAGTGCCACAGCTACATGTTTCTTAAATTCCTCCAGGGATGGTGACTCAACCACCTCCCTGGGCAGGCTGTTCCAGTGCCTGACCACTCTTTCTGTAAAGTAATTCTTCCTAATATCCAGTCTAAACCTTGCCTGCTGCCACTTCAGACCATTTCCTCTGGTCCTGTCATTATACACTTGGGAGAAGAATCCATTGAGCGGCCTTCTTCCTCCAAAATTCTGTTTCCCCCCTCAGTTCCTGAATCCACCACATTTCACAAAAGTCACAGTGATAAGCAAGTAGTCAAGGGGCAGACCTGACCAGTGCTTGAAAACGATATGTAGATATGCTCGTGTTTGATGTGAGAGGCAGGCACAAGTAAAACTCTATCCTGGCATTTTTGACCTTGCAGAAAGTAATAATCACTAGCGGTGATTAAAACCTCTCTAAGGGTGAGACAGCAACCCGGTCCCCTCACTTTGGAGGATTGCTTGACACTTTTTTATGTACCTCAGCTCTCTAGGTACTACCCTACCTAATTTGGAAGTCTCTCTGGTACTTATTATTAATTGCCTGTGAACAGTCAGCCTGAAATAACTATTTTTTGGAAATGGGCACCTAGTTTTTTTCCCAAAGCTAGCTAGTTTCTAGTTTTTGGGCAGATACTTGCTTAAATTCCTGGAGAATGACAAAAAGTTAGATACATTCAGGTCTAGATTGACCCATGTCAGAACATGTCTCGCCTTATGCACAGGGATCTAGCAACTGGACCACTTGCCCAGAGTAGGAGAAACTCAAAAAGGATGATCAAAAGGCCCAAGCCACGCTCAGTTAAGGGCATGTCCTTTCCGACCATCATCAGGGCAGACAGAGATGACTGGTGAGGAGGTGTCTTGCCACTGGTATGGTCCTCGTTCCTTGTCTAGCTCTGTATCTCTGGCATCCCTGGCTGTAAAATTGCCAACCATTGCTCAGATCCTCCCAGAACAGCAGTTGTAGGTGCTTGTTCTCAGGAGGGACACAGATGGACACAGTCATGACCTGATAGAGGGACTGAATATTCCTATTGTTTTCCTGTACTCTCAATGGGAACATTAAATATTTACCAGAAATGGATTTCAGCTGCTTTATTTCCTTACATGAGAAATGCATGAGAGGTACTTTCCAAGTATTTTGACAGCTATGTTGGGTAGAAAGAGCATCTCCTCTCACTGAGCTTTAGGAACCCCAGCTACTACTGAGACATACCTAAGTCAGGCACCAAAAATAAGCAGACTGTGGAAAATCATGTTCTTTTACTCTATTGCATCAACAAGGAGCACAGACATTTTGTTGCCTGTCTGTGTGAGTACATCAACTGTTGCTGTGGGACTGAAGTCAGAGACTCCCGGAGAAATATGCAGAGACCATATTGTTCCATAAGGATCCAGGGTTTTCTTGTGTTCATGGGAAAACAGCCTACATACAAAAAAAAAAAAAAAAGTGATGGAGAGAGCTGGTAAGCTGTTTCTAATTTAAACTAGACACTTTTAGATTTTTCCTTTGTATTGTCAGACTGCCTTCCTGTTGGTGGCTTGGAAAGGGCAGAAACGGGGAAAGGGAATGGGATGAGTAAGTATGATACGGAAGATGGCAGAGTCTGCCTGTACTTCATGGAAGGCCGAAGAGCAAAACCTCAATAGCAGAAAGTGGAGGCAGTGAAAAAGAGATGAAGAGATTTCCTCGAAAGAGAACTCTAGACAACCAGAAAAGTGAATGCAGCAAGACAAGGAGGCAAAATGGATACTTACATTATAAGAAATTTAATACAAGAGTAGTAAAAAATTTAGATAAAATCACTTACCCTACAAATTGGCTTACAAAATCCAGCAATTGCAGCAAGGTTTGCTGATCTCCATGGGACTACCATCCTGAGGAAATGCTGTTGAACTGTGAGTAAATCCAGATTTCGTGGTATATGTAAAAGTGAAGGATATTTTCCCAAGCAGGAAAGCTGCATAAAACAAATAGTAGATTTATTTTTGAAGTCCAGTGAATATTTCTGGAGTTTTCATGCCTAAATATAGTACCTGAAGACACATATCCTATAGGTCTGTGGTATTACTTACTATGTGGATATTACTTCATGTTATTTCTTTCTTTCTTCCACTACAAAAAACATGAGCTTAAAACAATATGTATGTTACAGAAGTTGTTGCTTGGTATAGGTCACCCTAAATGGAAGGCTCCCAGAAGCAGGAGCAGACATAAGCATATTGTTGACCAGCTAAATCATATCTTATGTAGTCGTTAGCATTGGAATTAGGATATGGTAAAACAGACTATGTGCATGGCTGTTACTGTATGTGGACAGAATAAGGCACAGCTGTGCAAGACTTGATGCAAGGCTGCTGATTTGACTTTTTATTGACTTCCATGGCCCCTTGTGAACATCCACCAATCAATAACTGAATAGATTAAAACAAGAGGTCTCTAGAAACAAACACTAGAGAAGCCTGTTCCAGTGTATTGATATTATAGCAATTTAATCCTGGCATGAGAACAAATATATCTACCAAGTGTCTGAGTAAATAAATTGGCTCGCTAGAATTGTTGTTAATTTAACAGGGCTGGGGTCATGCTATGATGCTTATCTGTCCAAGGATATGATGTGGACTAAATCAGTTGTCTCTCTTCATAGTTTCTGGACACTTCCAGAATTGTATTCATCTCAGGTAAGAGAGATACTGAGAATGCCTGAGGTGAGTGAGAAGGCCCAGCCTTTGAAGGTGCCTGTTTCCTCCACAGATTAGATGGTTGTCCTAGTCTAGAGATCTAATCAGTAGGCAACCAAAATTAAATGGTCTCCACCACTGATGTCATTGCTGTTATAAAGATCAAGAGGTGGAGGGGAGATATACATTACCCACAGCTGGAAAACCCTAGCTCCTGCTTACACGGGCAGCAGAGAGGAACTATAATGAATGAACATGAATCAACAGCTTTCAATGTCCAACAGGTACCAAAACTACTTGTTTTTGGCCCCTTGAAGAACCAACGTTGGTAGCCTTGGATTCTTTTCTATCTACTGTGTTGCTCATTGGCCTCTCATCCAATATTGTAGTGAACTGCCAGGATGATTATTTTGGGCTTCTATAACAAGCAGTATGAAAATAGCCCTTAGGTATTCATAAAACAATAGTTTTCAGATGCCAAGTGATTGTTTCTGTGAATGACATCTCTCCTGGTTATTACAGTGGTACTCTGTGTTTCTACAGAGAAATCTGGATTGAGGAAAGACTTAGAAAGAGATGTTACTCTGTACAAGACCAAGAACTCTGTTTTCCTGGTTAATGAGGAATGCCCATAATTGAAGTTGGTAATTGATAAAATTCTGATGAATTTGAATTCTCTCTTGGAGACCTGTGTAGTTATCTTTGAGTGTTGATATGGTTTTGTGGTAGTTAGGACTCTGGAGAGTGGTGGTGGTGGTAAGAAATGAGTTTTTTTTCAGGCTGTTCATAACTACTTGCTTTTCACTTTAACCAAGAGCATGTTATACTGTTAGCACTGCAGAACCAAAGAAAGCATGTGAGTAGGAGCTCATGCCCCCTGGGGCACGTCCATCTTCAACAGAATGATTAATTAATTTCCAGCATCGCCTGCTGTGCTTGGTAATGTTTGTCTTGCTGTGGCTGCACAAGTTGGAAAGAGGCTGGCTTGTCTGGCAAGATCTGAAGGGGATTTTAACAGTGAGCGAAATCAGCATTAACTGTTTGTGTATTGACAGAGAAATGTGGAAATGTTAGAGCTGCTCTCAGCAGAGACACTAGCAAAGTCAGGAAAGGGGAGCAACTGTGAAGGTCCTCTAGGTCCATAAGAAGCTACCTTCATAGTTTGCTACAGAATAAATGCTTTTTTCCTTAGATTTCAAGAGTAATTCAGGATGGAAAAGCCAGAAAATAAGATACACTGTAATCTCTTACAAGAATTGCCTCCTTACCACTCGCTGGTACATAATGGTATTTGCTGCTGGATTTCCCTTTGTAGTTTGATTTGTGGGGGGGTTAAAATGTCAAAACACAGTTTACCCACTTTTTATATACTCATAAATAAAAAAAAAATAAAATAAAATAAAAATTGGGCCATTTATTCAGTCACTTTTCGGCATATAACCTCATTTTAAAAATACGGGCTTAGCTGCAGGATAAGCAATCTTTCAGCATTATGTTTCCAATCTGTCAATCTGATCTGAGCTTAAAGGACTCACATTCTGTTTTTTCCATAGAAACAAAACACTTATTTGACAGTAAGTATAGCTTAAGCTGCCTTACAGACAATATGCATCCCTACATCTCCCATTGTCATTACCTTTGAAAATTGGCCAGTTGTCAGCTGAATGGACTTTGATACTAGGCTCTTTGAAGGTCATTGAGTGCCTCCGTACGGAGGATTTGCCAATGCCAACATTTACAGGAGAAAATATGTGTCAGGGATGAATCTCATTCCTCCTTTGTGATCATGAAAATCATGCCATTTTTATGTTTATGTGTAAACCAAAATTATATGACCTTAACTATGACTTATGCTTTGTCTCTTCTTTATAAGGTCCCTTTTCAATGCTAAAGTAGATCAATAAATTTAAACTTCCTCACTTTATCTTCAAGGCTAAGAGTTCTGCCCCTTTCTACTTTTTGGACTGGATCACATTATTCTCA
Organism: Pedionomus torquatus; assembly: GCA_013398155.1. Taxonomy (NCBI): domain Eukaryota; kingdom Metazoa; phylum Chordata; class Aves; order Charadriiformes; family Pedionomidae; genus Pedionomus; species Pedionomus torquatus. The sequence continues at coordinate 176,272 of VZRU01001302.1, read as the reverse complement.
AAGCCAGTTCTTTATTTCAATAGTGCTAGCTACATTGATGGTCTATTCATTCTCTTTTTGCTATCACAGTTTTCTGTAACAAGCCCGTAAGAGAAAAAACTCACTGGCTCAAGTTCTCTGAACACTGTGGAAGCAAAATTACTCACAACGATACAGGTTACAAGGTTCTTAAAATGCCATTATTAGAAATGCACTATAGACAATCTCTAGTGGGTATGGCTCTATGATGCAGCAGACTTTGCTAAGGTGCTTACTGGCCAAAACAAAATCTCATTTCTTCAGTCGTACCAGCTGAACCAAATCTAAAAATCTGCAAATACTCAAGCTGCCTACTTTCATTTGTTCCACTGTTTTAGTTTTCTTCTTTGGTTCAGAAAACCTAAAAAAAAACCCAAAATCCAATGCCTTTTGAAGATTAAAACTGCATGCTAAAGATATTTCAGCAGAAAGGCCCAGAGCAAGTATTTGCCCTAGTAGATCTAAGTGGAAAGCCTGGAGACTGAAGAAGTAAATATCCTAGCAAAATTCCTAAAATTAAAGACATGATAGAAATTGTTTGTTTTTCCATCTGTTATTTCTGGGTGGTCAAGAAGTTTATACTGGAAAGATTATCCTATAACCCCAAAACAAAGCCAAACCACAAATATTTAAGCAGCTATGAAGATTTTACAGTAAAAGCCACTGGAAAAACTCTCTTTGGAAAAGTATCCCAGTGAAGGAGATAGATGAAAAAGTTTTGAAAATTCCTTCAGAATGAGTTTAAACAAACAAATGGGAAGTTGTCTACCAGCTAATGTACCCAAGGTAACATTTGTAAATGTTGTTAAACATGTTTATTCTAGCTGTATGAGTTTACAACTTTATCTCAAACATATTTTTCCTAAAGTAGTAAGGAGTGCTGGACATGCACATATGAAATTAGCTGATGTTTCAGTATATTTTTCCAGCAAAGTGGCCTTCTCTAATGGTTGAGATTTCCCCTTCCACAAAATTTCTGTGATGTCCTCAGCAGCCTCCAGAAGCTCCAAGGTTATTCATAGAATCATAGAATCATAGAATGGTTAGAGTTGGAAGGGAACTTAAAGATCATCAAGACACAGATACCTTAAAAGCAAGTATGACAGTGTGGATAGAGGTTTCTAGGCATATTTGCTGTCTGGATTTTCAAAAACTAGAATACATTCAAACTTTGCTGATTTCAAGGAAAGCAACAGTTGAGAACATACTCCGGAGTTGGGGCTTCATACAGGTGGGATTGTGACCTAAATACAGTTTTGTATCTAGTTTTCTTTTCAAGATTATTATGAAAAAGACAAGGAGAAACAAAAAATAAGAAACTAGCAGTGACTTCCATAAATACCAATCCATGACACATGTTTACACTTGGGTAACTAAGCTTAAAGGATATAATTTAAAGAATCACTGGGGCTGTTGGTGAGAAGTGTGAAACAGTCACATGTGGAATTTATTTCATCCGAGTCATAGAAAAGTCAGATGTTTGCTAAGAGATAATCACTTAGACTCATGTTGTAGCCAGCAAAGACATATCTTCCAGGGGACTTCATATCCCCCATGTCTTAGGTGCCTACCTTTATATGGGATAAGCTTCTGTCTGAAAGAATCCTTATTTATTCTCTGACTATAAGGAAGACTTAAATAGTATGGCTGCATTTCAAGCCTACTTTTTACCAGCTATAGATAGACAAATTAAAATAAAAAAAATAAAAACTTGGAAAATATGTAAATGTATAGAAAATAAAAACTACAGAAACACGAGACAAACAAAATGAACCCTATGTAAATAGTGTTTATAGAAATATAGTTCTTAGCTATACTTAAATTTAATAATGAAACCGAGCAGCATTAACCAAACTACTAAAAAAGGATTATTTTTAGAACATCCATGAGCAAACAAGAACCTTACATTTTAGGAATCCACTAAACTTTCCTTTTATGAACTGATTCTTGCATAAAGAAATAGATAGGCAACATATTTTAGCTATGGTTTTGGATTATATTTTTGCCTTCAGGTTTTGTGTGTGTGTTTAGGTTTTTTTTGTTTGTTTGTTTGTTTGTTTGTTTGTTTTTTGTAGACCCCAAGTCAGTAATTGCACGGCAAAGATAAAGTGACAGTACTCCGCAGTTGGATGTAAGCAGCATTCACGGTGATACTTTCATGACAACCGAAAAGTGTCCCTGTGCTTTGGAGAAAAGTCACGGGAACTATCCAATAACACCAGAACGTTCAGACCGTCCATTGAGATACTCTCTGCTGCTGATCAAACAAAATGCTCTAACACAAACTTTATGACTTGCTCTTCAGCAGAAGATGTACACTACCATTCACTTAGGGATGCAGTGACATTAAATATCTGCATGGCATCTTGATCTTGTCTTGATACAAAAGTGCCCTGTTTCTGTATGTGCAATACAGCTTGCCAAGATACCAAGAAAAAAATAGCATAGCCCGTAACACTGGCTACCTCTACCTTTCATGAATCTAAAGAGCAATCTTTTCAGCAAATTCTGCTGAAGTAAGATAAAATCAAACTAAGTGGTAGTCAAGGTCCATAGCCACTTTAGAAGAAATGTTTTTTGCAATGATTCAAAGACATGGGAGCCGTATTGAGAGAGAATAATTTCACAAAAATATATGAATGTTAGGTAGTCATAGAGGGAGAAGTTATGCTTAAGAACCTGAAGTAAAGAAGAACATCTGGACGCTTCTGATTCCTGAATGGTACATGGATTCTAGCTAACTGTAAATAACCATGAACAAAGAATATCTCAGTAGCCAATATTTTTCTCTGCTGGTATCAAATGAAATTCATTTCGTATCAGCTGGAGTTTTTATAGTGCTAATGGAAGTTATTTTCAGTTATTACGTCAGCCCATAAGTATACAAAGGCAGCAATTTTGCTAGTAATCTGGAGATCAGTTTGTATGTAGGGGGTATACTTTAGACTGTTTTTGCAGTGCAAGCTTTTATCTTAATAAATGTGGTGAATTATAAATAAAAAGGAAACAATAAAAAAAGGAACATTCATCTGGGGCTAAGGGTGGGTTTGGAAACATTTCATAGTGTGAATCTCTGAAATCTAAAACATGTTGTCCAGTAAGCCCTGTGCTCAATGGGGAACCAATGTACCTGGGAACTAAATATGACTGAAATTTTCCTTACAATAATTTCTCTGATATTCCTTTAGCATATGATGTGAAATAGAAGCTAATCAAATTCTGCTAGGCTGCACAGCATACATGTAATTGTAATTTTTTAAAATGAACTCATGCATTTTTAGCACGTATCAGGCTGCCAAAGGATTAAGTAGCCCAATAAACGAGCAGGAGTTTAACTCTGCTTTTTATAGCTATCCAAATCCTATCAGCAATGCCAGTCTCTAATTGTGGTATGTTGATTGGTGTTTCAACACACTTCAGTAAGAGGCAAAATCACTCTCCAAAACACTTAGAAGGGTTTCCATATCTCAAAACTCTGTCACTTAGTTTCTCTAATGAAAAATTTAACACTAGTTAGTTAAAATCTATCTAGCATAATGCAATCGTAGTGCTTAGAAGTTGCACAACATGGTGTGATACACCATGCATAGACAATTTGTGTGCGCAAGAGACCAGGGCTGGGATCTCAAAAGGCAAGGCAGCTGAGTTTTCTTATATTGCTTAAAAATGTCAGCGACTGTTAATGACAATGGACCTTAAAGATGAATGGAGCTTTTTGTAACACAGTTCAGGCATCACAGCTATGCGAGGTGCAAATTGCTGTACAGTATGGTGCTCCCTGGCAACCTGGTGTCCCAGTTGTCAGACGGGGGGGGTCTATCAGGGTGCACAACAGTTCCATCCCTACTTCACCACTAAAATACCTTCCCACTGAAAACAGAATGAAGTGTGGAGGTACCCACTCTTGTTGTACGGTTGGGACCCAACTGGAGTTTCATCAGACTTGGAAGTAGTCCCAAATTCCACCCTCTGGCTGGAGTCCTGAGGTGCTTACTGCAGCAGATACAGGCTTGTTTCCTATAAATTTGTAAAGGAAATGTATTTTAACTTACGATATAATTAGCTACAGTATTTCAACATTAGGAAATGCCTGCTATTAATGCTGATAATGTAGCACAGCCTATTAAACTGTGTATTGACCTTCTGTATGTCAGATAAGACATGATCAGCTAATGAGATAAACAAAAGCAACTGGCTGAATATAGAGCATATTCTTTCTTTTTTAAACAGTGCTTAGCTTCAACATTTACCACTTTTTTTTTTACCACCTCTGGTAAAATTTGGATTATATGAAAGGCACATCCTCTAATTTTGTACAGACTTAAAGGCCAAAGTAATACAACAGCTCAAATATTTTCTTTATGCAGTGAATAAACCTCAGTACTGTTGTAAGATAAAAAGCAACCAAACAAAATATTGGAGAATCCTAAACTGTCACAGATTTTCAGTCCTTTAGGGCATGAACCCCCGATAAGAAATCTAGTTTTATGTAGTCTTCACAAGAGTTGCAGGGACATATAGTGAAATCAGCACTAGATTCATAATTTTGCATTTAGATAACAAAGTGTAGCAATACAACTCTTATACTTCATTGATGTCAATTTTCTTACCTTGTGCAAATGGTCAAACATCAGCCCGCATTCTTTTTTTCTGTTCTAGTAAAGCAATCGAGCCATGAAACCTATCTGAATTCACAGGCAAAGGCAAACTTATGACTGCTTTACACAACCAAGGTGACAAAACCATTTTTCCCAGCACTGCTGAGATCTGGATCTTCATTGCCTTTCCCTTTGTGCAGTTGGTTCCTCTTTAGCAAAGAGAGTTCCAAGGCTGTTAAAAAAAAACCAACCCAAACTGCGTCACCATGACATCCGTACTCACTTTGCATTCATGACTGTAAGGAAGTACAGCATTAGGATTCTTCTGATGAGTACAGGTGCTCTCATTTTCACACTAAGGACCAAAGTTGTAAAGATCAATGTCTGCATTGATATTAAAGTAAAGCCGTTGAAATGACACCCTGAACTACTTTAGCTGCCAACTTCCTTGTCTAGAAAACGGTCTGATCTGACCTGTTCTGCCCTGTCCTGTCTCGTCCTATTTTTTGGATCAGCTTCACTAATAAAAAAAGGTCCAACCTTTTTTTCAGGAATGTATTAAGCAGCACACTTGACATCTGTTATACTGTGATTATTTTTTTCTGGCATTTTCTCTCTGGGAAAAGAATAACATGGTATGTTTATGTCAGAGTTTTCATGTCAGTCATTGCAGACTTTCTTCTGCTGTGTCCAGTAACCTCTGTTTGCATTAAAGAAAGAGACATCCAAGCAGCAGAAGGTGCTAAGTTTTGTGATAGTCCTTACTTTCCACATTGAGTTCAGTCTGTAGTCCTGTATCATCCAGTCCCTTGAGCTTCTTGTCTGACACAGGAAGGCTGTACACTTATAATAATAGAAAAGCACATTATGCCAGCAGAACGGAACTGTAAGCTATGTAGCCAGCCTGCAGCAGGCTTAAAGAAAGGAAGCCTTCAAAGAGGAGGTGCAAGGCTTTGAACCTCGCTTGATATTTTCTGGAAAGACAACGCAGAAAGCAGAAAAGTGGTTTTATTTGCTCCTAGGATGCTGTTTTGCTGAAGATTCATGCTGAACATTATATGCTAGTTGAAGTGTAGGTTATTTCATTGCTTTTGGAAGTGATAAAGGCATTTATGGAAAAGGAAAAATCAACACACAAAAGATAGGATGCAGTCTCCTAACCTCACAGAACTACTTGATTGCTTAGGAATGCTGTTACGAGAGAGCTTAATGTCAGTGAAGAAAACAGAGAGGGGACTTGAGTGTACCTCTGTGGATGCAAACCCTCTCTGTAAACCTTTGAGAATGTGCTCCTATGCTTTTCTATCATTGATTGTTTGAGTAGGAATTGTAAGTAAATGTTGAATATGAAAAGAGTAAAAGTAAACATTGAGAGGAATCACAGAGGTGGAATCTCCTTTTACTATCCTCCAGGATAGATTTAAACTCTTTTAGCAAACTTCTTGAGCCTGACTTTCAGCTGGCACCAATATAGCTCATACTGGAGGCTGCCAAATGCTGCCGAGAGATCCCAGCACATGAGAACAGTATTGACAGCAGCCGATCAATCATAGGCAGTGCTGTAGCTGTTCCCATTATACCTTGTAGCCTGCATCCACAACCGACTGTTTTCAGGTTATAACTTACACTGAAGCGTGTGGTTAGCCTTTGCCTCGTTTCTGCTTCTGCTTGCTTAGGACTGAGAAGCTGGATGCAGGGGCCGACAGCAGGTCAAATCAATACCAACTTCTTCAAGCATCAGCAGACAATTGGATGTGTCAAAGGAAAAGACGAGGTTTCTCTCCAGAATGAGTGTTTGGCTCTGAGACGGCACAGGCTGGTTGCGGCTCTCTTCCAGCAGCCAAGAGATAGCTCAGGGCTGCTCAGTGAAGCTTCTGTCTCAGCCCAGGGCTGTTTCGTGAGAAAATATGCTGAGCACTGGCAATGCACACAGGCTGGTAGCTGTGCTGCTACTGCCTGCGCTGGATCCCTAGTAAGGAAAAGAGATGTGAGGAAAAGAAGGCAGCTGTGTGATACGCACTACCCTTTTCCCTCTATAAATAGGCAAAAAAAACCATTAAACTGTTTCTTTACATGGCACTCCTGTGTCAGAATTTACTGTAGTTGAATCAGAGTTGTTAGGTGGTCACCAATGAGAAAAAAAAGCAGTCTGTGCACAAAAGTAATAACAGACAGTCACGCTATGCCCAGTTATAACAGCAATGATGGCTTTAGAACAGTATTCCAAATACTAATAGACCATGTATGATGCAATACTATGCTGAAAACTAGAATTTCAAATGAGTAATTAATGGCTCCAGGCTACCTTTCAAAGAGAGCTTCATTTAAAGGTATGCTTTTCCTTTCTGCAAAAGTGTCTGCTTGACACAGAATTTGTAAGAAATGCACAGATGATTCAGAAATAATGAAGAAACTCCTTCTGTCCCCAGTTTCTCTTATGGTGTCTGACCTGAATCTCTTTTAGGTCAATAGAAAGATAGCTGTGATGCCACTGAGTATCCTGTAAATCCTACTTGTCTATTCCACTGAGATTACTTGCAGATATTAAGGCTGAGTAGGCATTTGCAAATTTGAACTGATATTTACCAAATGTAAAACTGCAGTAATGGTAGGAGAAATAAACAAATTGTGATTTTTTTTTTTATCTTTGTAATGATCAATAAAAAGAATATTTTTTACAGATGATGCAAAGCTTGTAGTACTCAAACTGAAAAAAAATCCCAAATCTGTGATAAAGACACTGAATGTGTTGCACAACTGTTAAAACAACCAGAGTAAACCAGTAAACCATGAATATTGTAATTATATTTAGATCAACAATAAGATTTGAATTTTTGCAGTGCTATCATGGCTGAAAGAACTTTTTAAATTATTAGAAAATTGCCTTCTTTTTCTAAAGAAATAAATTGCTGCCTCTGCCTTCATCAACTTTTACATTCAAAGCCACAGGACTTAAGTAGTAAGAGAGGAAAAACAAAATCTTTCCTTAACAAAGGTTTTCTGTGCTTTTGCAGTAGCCATCTGTCATGGTTGAGTGTTGCTAATACTGAAAAAGGTACAACTGCCATACCCAGATGTCAGCTTTTATAAACACTGACTGCTGAAAGCTTGGTAAGAGTGTGAATTTATCATGTTTCCAAAATGAGTTTTGGGTTTTCTATCCTGTCTCATCCCCTAGTCTGGAAGTTTGAACTCACTTTCTGTTATCTTACTTAGTTTTTGTTTTATATTATCTGTGTCAACAGCCTTTTCTGTCTTCTGGATTAGCTGAGTTTTCTTTGATTTGTATTTTATCTGATGTTTGCAGAGTATTTTCATATTAACAGTGGGAAAAGGGTCAAGCTTCACTGATTTATCAGAGTGGGCTTCTTACTTCTTTTCTTTTCCTTAATAAAGGGGACATCGTATTCATAGTGTTGAGAAAATTGACTTTTCTTAAAACACAAATCATGCCTTTCTTCATTCTAGAAATTGCTGCTTAAAAGCAAACAAATAAACAAAAAAAATACAGCATGATAAAATAGTGATACTCAGCATCATGACATCATGAAACTACATCATTGTGACATCTGTTGGAAAAGCAACACGGCTGGCTGCAGGCACTCCAGGAAGCTCCTAGAGTGCCTAGATGACAACTTCTTGAGACAAGAAATTAACAGCCGTACTCGAAGAGATGCATTGTTGGACCTGTTGGTCACAAATGCAAGCAAAATCATCAGGGCTGTCAAAGTTGAAGGCAGCCTGGGTTGCAGTGATCATGCCTTAGTGCAGTTCACTGTCCTAAGGAGTTTGAAGCCCATGAGAACCAAATGACTCCTTCATTCTGCATTCCAGAAGAAATGGCCTTCTCTGAATAGATTTTTGCAAAATATTTCAGAAGGAAGCCCACTGTAGCTCTGGTGAAAACAGTAAATCAGTACATTGCGAATGACATGTTGTCTATGCGCTGTTGCTTAGTGTTTCTTGTTTGAATTAATACAACCAACAACCTATCTACCACTTTATAATGGATCCTTTAAACTTCTTAATGATATTAGACAGCAAGGATATAGGGCTCTAACATACACATACAAAATTTTAAGATTTTTTTGGTTTTTTTTCACTTTCCCTTCAGTGATAAGCCAAACTGAAGGAGTCTAGGAGGACTTCTTGTTGCCCTTCCAAAAATGAGACATTTGGTTAAAATTAGTCCTCAGGAAGCCCACTGTATCTGTAAAGAGAAAGAGGCAGCTTCAGCAGGTAATTTTTGTTTTTCTCAGGTAAGTGTGAGGTAAGCAGCAGGACCTGCACTGGAGAGGAACCCGTGCCTGTCCATTGCTTAATGAGTTTGAGAGGAAGCACTTGTGCCATCTTAGCTGAAGCTTTCCAGAAAAATTGCCAGATCCAGATGTCAGCAGAGAAAATTTCTCTGGAAATGGGTCTTTGGTGCTGTCAAATTAGGTCAACTATGGCAAAAGTGCCAGCTTAAAAAAACCTCTTAAAATTACAATTAAAAAAACCCCAACAATTGAAACAAAACAAAACAAAATTTAAAAAAAAAAAAGAGGCTGACATAAACACTGCAAATATTTGTATATTTTTTTTGTAGAGTAGTTCTGATGTTTTCTCCAAGTGAAAGACCAAGAAATCAAAGAGAGTATAGGTGTCAAAAATGCGTTTTTGAGTGACAAAAGGGAGATACCTTGCCTTTGTTTTGGAAGACAAGCACTAAAATAATTAGCATTTCTCTGATACATGCACATCATTTTTGGTAAACCAGAAGAATTCTGTGGCTACCCCTCAGACTGTTATTCAAACCAATGCCATTAGCTCCAGACCTTTTTTTGATTTCTGCAGACATGGTGTATTCCCAGGTGGTTATTCTATACTATCAGGCACCAAGAAGACATGTGGTTATTTAAATGAAATCAATGGAGTCTTTGAGACTGTATTTCACAATAGACACTGGCCTATTGATCATGACATCGGTTTTAATAAATTGTTATAAAGGTTTTGGTTCACATTTAAGGCACTTGTATAGATCCAGAAAACTTCGTGGGGATTTAGAAAGAGTTATTTGATCACACAGGAAAAATGTCAAAATATTAATAAATTAAAAAAAAAAATAATCTCTTTCCTCCCGTTAATATTAGTTGTATTGTACAGAGGGTAGCTGGAACTCAGGGCTCAGTCTCCACTACAGACCTCTGAGATGGGATGAATGTGAAGTGATATTTGTGATATTTGTGATAGTGATATCACACTTGTGATATTTGATAATTACTATAGATTGCCTCATGAATCTTTAAGTTCATTAACCACGCCTTCACTGAAATCTCTTCTGAAAGGTACAGAGTAACAGAGACATGTTCTAAAGTCCTGAATATATACTTTTGTATTTGAAGGCAGAATATGTTCTGTGATTTATTCACTGGATGCTTTTTAAATGTAATCATTGGATGCTTTTAAAACGTAATTGTAGAAAAGTGTGGATAGGCTGTCTTCAAGGGATGTCTACAGTCATGAACAAACATATTGTTTACTCAACTGCCCTGAATAGTAAGCTTTAAACAAAAAATCAGCTCACATTGAGCAATTCTAAAATATTTGTCCTCTGCATAGAGAACTGGTGTTTAAGGAAATGTCAGTGGGAAAGGTGAAAACAGGAAAACAGATATTAAAATCTACATTTTTTTTTTTTTTGTATCACAGTGAGACAGTAAACACTTTGCACCCACTTGGGCAAAGCAGTACCAGCATCTCTTAACTCACACAATATTTTTAGGTCTTGATCTTACACACTAAAGATAAACACATGTAACTTTCTGCAGGCGTAGAATTGCCATGCCTTCTCCTGAGAGTCATTCAGAAGTAGGTGTATTAGCTTTGCATATAATACATCTGCTTTTTTGTCACAGTTTTCATAAATGAACAGCATTTTGTCTTGAAATGTAATTAGCCTTTTGAAATGAAATCCTACCTTAGTGAAAGAAAGAGCAATCTTTTTCAGTGAGTCCAAAATACTATTTCTACTTCAGCCTGCAATAGGCTAGCATCTATACAGGGAATTTGATTATCATTAGAGATCTATGAAGTACAAACCTTGTCCAAGAGGTTACACAAAAGAGAAAGTCATATCTTAAATTTTAATTATGTCCTTTCCTTTATAACAAGTTATTTTATCTGAGGAGGAAAATCACAGTAAAGGTTTTTCTTCTGAAATAATATCTTAGATGATTGGGTCCCCTAATGTCATCTGGTGATTCACAATGATAGTTCTCATTTATGACCAATTGACATCGAATGGCAAGAACAGACCTGAGGGCAGGCTGAGCAGATTATTTTTTTACAGCTGAACTCAATCGGCACAGAAGCTGTATAATTCCATCATACGCTACTACTTTCAAGGCAAATGTGAACATTATTTCTCTCAAGAAACACAATGCAGCACTATCAGGATTTTGGTCCTTGACCCTTGAATCAAGCTTTTATGAAGCTTTAGTACTCAGGTCATACTTTTAATAGATAAGGTATCTAATAAATAGGAAACCTCTCAGCAGTAGCCTTTGAACTACAGAAGCAACAGGTCTCACAGCTTATAAATTTATAAGTATAAAATCATAATTATAATTATATTGCAATGTGTTGTTATAATTATAGTTGCTATTATTCTATTCTGTTCTATTCTATTCTATTAATTATGTTATATTATCTTGTATTATACTATATTACTTTGGGTTGTTTTGCAAATTTGGGGGTTTTATAACCTAATAGCTATATGAAAAAGAGTAAAGCCAAATAATTTCCAGTTAGATGATGTGCAATTTGGGTCAAGATGGAGCTGAGGACAACAACTGTCTTTACGAGGTCCCTCCAGACATCTGTGTCAGATTAACAACTTACAGTGCTTCAGGGCCTCACATTTTACCACTTCAGATATTTTACCACTGAAAGTTATCAATGATTTGTCACTGGCTTCCATGGGAGCACCCCTGAACCATAAATGAACAACTCAAGGTCACACAGCTATAAAGTTGCAGGTCCAGGAAATAAACCTTTATGTCCGGACACCTTATGTATTGCTTTAACCTCAATGTGAATCTTTGTTCCTTTGTTTTCCTTTAAAAAAGTATTTTGACAAAAACATATTATTTTCTCCATGATTTTACATGAATAGTATGTCTTAGTTATACTTCTCATACATTTTTGATCTGGAAAGAAAAAAATGTGTAATGTCTCCCAGCTAAGTAAGTTCTCTGTTGAAATATTCATGGAGCAGTCATATACTTCCTATTGATCAGACCTTCCAAACAGGCTTGTAAACCAAAATCTAGTTTTCCTCAGAGGAATCAAGGTCCAAAGCCATGCTTGCCCACATTTTGGATGTCTTTGAATGAACTAACAGTAAAGTGAGGACTTCTCCAGGGTCCAGAGGTGGTGAACACAGGTGGAAAAAACATTGGATAGTTTGTTGGTGACGGAGACTTGCCCTCATTTACTTGGAACATGAGAAAAGACATGTGACTGCAGCTATGACTTTCTCCATTCATTTTACGGTAAAGATGATGAAGCATGAGAAAAGACTTGTGAAAAAATACATTTCAATACTTTAAACACTTCCAAAATTTGCCCTTCCCCCTCTCCCCAACACTTCCCAAAACAATCTCAACCTTTTGGAAAGTTCTTGCCCGTATTATTTATACTGAGGACCACAAGGGACAGTCAGTCAGAAATGTGAAAATCTTCTAAGGGCTGTAATATTATTTAGTACTGGCATGTTCCTATGCTGCCAAAGAGACCAGATGCTATGGAGAAAGAAAAACAATTTGGAAACAGAAAAGCACTAATCCCCATTACGATGTTCATCTCTAAATATTCTCCGAAGATATTTTATGAACCCATTTGCAGGAAATTAATCCATACAAGATATGGGCTTAGGAGGGAAAAAACAGCATAAACTGCTTTTTTACATACTCTGACCTCAGAAATGATATCAGATTGACTGTCAGTCTCTGTAGAACTAATCAACAACAGCTCCTGACATCAGGGATTTATTCCTTTACTTGTGTTACTTGGTTCCCTGAGATAGCTGTGGCATTACTACTGTTTGCTGACAGGCAGAAGTGTGGCAATCACCTCAGACAAATCAAGAAGATATGATAAGGGGTTGTTTTAATTAAAAGAGAAAAGCAGAAGGGAATTACGAGTTTCATTGAGGAAACTCTTTCATTCTGCTTGCTAATTATCCGTCAATTACACACAGAACAAGTTTTGAAATGGCACACCGCTCCAAGCAATGAGCCAATGTTTCCAGTGCTAAATTTCTTTATAGAAATGGGCTAATGTTACTGAAAAAAAACCACAACAGTTTGGCTTGGCTTCCCCACGCCCCCCCTCCCAAAGAATTAATCTTGTAAATAATCTGCTCTGTTATTTTCATTAGTGACCCTGGCAAAAAAGGCTGTCATTTCACAGATTAATTTTCTAGTGCTGATGCCATAAAACTGGTTGGCACTATTAATATCAAAGACAATGTGAGTATTTTGTACAAAGCAGATGACCCTGAAGGTTAGGGGGTTAGGTCTGTGATGAAATTTAATAGCACAAAGTGAAACTTCAGGAATTTAAAGATGAATAATAACTACTGCTGTAGCAATTATTGTTATGTGGGTTCATTAAATGAAAACAGCAGCAGGAGGAGAAAGTTGTGGGTGTGGTGATAGCTTACGGGATGGCCATTGCCTGGTCACCTTGTAAAATCTTGTGAGGGTCAAGGCTGTATAACCAAGGCTGCTATCAGAGCCTGGCTGGAGGACTGGGCAGTGTTCTGGTAATTCACATTGAGTTGTCACTGTCTAATACTGGTGATGTGAGATTAGCCAGGTGTCTGCCAACTTACCTATAATTGGAAAAATCTCTATGAGAGATTTTTAGATCTCTTAGAGATCCCTTTTAGTCTCATAGGGATGACCCACTGTAAAATAGTACTGCTTCAATTAGACAGAAACCATCATGTGAAAGGGTCACATGGACTCAGGGCTCCCTTGCCTCTTGCGGAAGAGTCAAAGGGCCTCTTGCATCAGCTCCCAGTCTCCTCTCCTTCCTGGTCACCTCACAGGATCTGCCAAAGTGATAAGTGATTCTGGATCATCATCCACTCTGCATTTACATATTGGTTATAGGAATTCATATTTTCTCTGCTTTTAACTTCAGTAGCTAGTAACCAGATGAAATTCCAAGCTTTATATTAAACAAGTCCCCTGGAAGCAGGGGCTGCCCTATAATTGAGTGATGCCAAATTCTAAGCAGTTTGAATTCAGTTCCTTTGCTTCTTAAAATAACTTTGAAATGGTTTTCACATCAATTCCACAGGCAGACAAAATTATTGCTGTATAGAATAGGAAAAACTGTGTTTGAAATAGTTTCATTTTTCAGAGCATTCACCCTTGAAACAGTAAAACTATAGTTTATTTAAGTACACCATATCAAACGAACAACACTGAAGCACTGATTATAGCTGATAATTTTCAGTGGAAACAAATACTGAATCCTATACAACCTTTATCATTAATAATTACAATTTGATAACATTGTCTTAATAATGTTAACAAGTATAAGTTAAGACGTAAATAATTATATGTTATTATACTTCCTGGATGTAGCTGTATTTTAAACAGTTGGCAGAAGAATTCCTCTTGATTCTCTTCTTGCAAAATTCTTGCCTTGCCTTGCTAACAATGATATAGATTATAGCACTTTCACTTTCTTTCTTTTTCACTACTGTCAGTCCAGGTCTCCAGACTTTCATAAAATGATTTTGTTTCTTAAAAACACAAAAGCTGTCTGAAGTCTGAACATTTCTAATGCCTATGCTTCTGCCCTTTGAGCAATTTTCATGCTGTTTTTTACAAACTCAGTCTGACTGCATTTTTCAGGCTTTCGACTGCAAGTTTTGTCCTTGCTCTGTATCATCTTAATGGTTTATGATCTCATAGTTCAATGAACTTCTGTATTGTCTTGCTTTTACTTCCAAGCCTTGAATCTTGATCTGAGGCCGTCTCCTCTGCTCTGGCTTTTCTAATTGCCTTTTTCTCTAATCCCCATTATACTCTACTCAGGAACTCCACAAGCCTACCAAGACGGTGTCTCTCACGCTGGAGACTTAGCTTTGTTATTGCTTCACAAGGGATGTTGAACCAGGTTCACATGCTCAAATTTCTTGGCAGGGTCTATAGCCTGCTAACATACTTCGATTGCAATTGTGAAAGTTACTTTGGGGGAAAAATAAAAAACAGAAGAGACATCGAGTGAAAGAAAAATCTGAAAGGCTTTCCTGGTCCAGCCAGGAGAAGTAGTGATGGGGGTCCCCAGCCAAACATCCACACAGGTGCCCTCTAAAGTGCAGCAGGGGTTCTCTCTACAATGTTTCTTGTCTTAACTACATAGTCTTTATCAGGACCTGCTCAAACCCTCTCTTGCTGTTCTTACTTATGGTGCTATTAGCATTGATTGGAGAGTGCTTTAATGAGGGGTAGGAGCTGGTAGTGTATGCATATTGTTGACTCTCATAATGTAAACCAAAAACTGAAACCAAGGATAGGAAAAAGTTGGGAAAAGAAGGTGGGATTCTCACGCTAATGGCAAAAAGGAGAACCTGCCATAATGACACTAGCAGGGCTTGTAGGCACAAGGCCATGAGAATAGGAAGGGAAATAACAAAGGAAAAATACAGCCCTAGAGTATCTGGAAAAGGGTGCCTTGTCAGCCTGAGTGAGGGAGTGCAGAGCTGGCAGTGAAAGGCATGCTGCAAAGCTGTGGCTGCCATGCCCCCAGCAATGCAAAAGGTATCTTGGGCAGTGAGCAACATTACAAAATCCAAGACTTTCCCTCCTTTTTTCACTTACATGAAAATAAATTTCAAGTTGTGTTCTTTATAGGAGTATGATATGGTTCAAATCTCTATAACGCACCCTGATAAATGCCTTGCTCTTCCTCACTTAACTGAAGGGTGCTAAGCAAATCTCGATGACCCTCTGTCGGGCAATATTAAAGAATAGTTTCTGAAGTGGGATGGAAAGATGTGTTATTTTCTGTTCTTCATGCACTCTGAAAAGTTAATTAAGAGATAAATGAAGAAAATGACTGTTAAGGAAGTAGAAGAGCTTATATTCCCTTCTACTACCATCAACTAAGTCTAACAGATCCGATTCACACCAGAATGATTGATTTTCTAATAAGCGAAACCAGAAGGTAGCCTGTTTTTATGTTTCCCATCTTTCTTTGAATATTCTGCCTGGGGCCACAGAGAGGAATTGGCTTTTATATAAATGAAATCTAAGTAATCTTAGATGTCTCAAAAAGGACAAGTCTATGTGTGTACTCTGCATGACTTCTTGATCTCCAAGGAGGAAAAGAAAAATCTCAGTCATTTCTAGTTTGGCTGTTAGGGCTTACTTCATGCCACAACTTCCTTTCTGTAACTAAGGGTCTTTCCCTTTCAAATCTTGCCACTCTTGATTCAGTAGCTTTGAGAAGGCCCTTAGGGCTTTCTCCTCCCTTCACTGCACCTTCTTCCTTCATGGAAAGTCCCTTCTGTGGTTCTTTTACTCAGCCATTACAAACTCTAGCTATTTGCAGATTGGCCTGTTGCCTTCCTCAGGAAAGAGGACAGTTATCGGATCTTTGTTGACATCTCAGGGAGATAGTGGAAATAAACCAGTGGGTGTGACATGGTGGGGGTCCAAGAATTTCCAAGTAATTTTTGAGGACTATCGTAACTCCAGGGTACCACCTTGCTTGAACTTACGACGGTCTTACGGAATGGGCCCTAACAGTGCCTGAGGGAAAAGCATTAAGGTTAGTATCTGACTGCTTTTGGGACACAGCCTATTTATTTATCCCATGGGGCCAAAAGCTCTGGTGGGAGCATAGTGATAGCCATGTGAGAAAATCCAAAAGTAAAAGAGAAAATTTACCCTCATGATCTTAAGCATACATCAGAAATGTTCAGGTGTGGTGACCTCCTGCAGGCTATATTGGGAAAGACAACTTCTTTCCCAATGGGAGGAGAACAGAAAGCACCTTGAGCAGAGGAAGCTGTTCCACTACCTGTCTGAGCTTTCAGGGGAAATATGAATGGTAGAGAAAACAACTTAAAAGGAAAGGTATCCAGGAATGAGAAGGTCAATCCAGAATCTTGAGTCCAGGTGGAGACACATATATTAGTCTTGATTGTCCCTTGAGGACGGTGGATCTGGCAATATCAGTGGGCCTTGTGTCTCACACAACCACTTCTTCCACTGAACCATAGCCACCAAGACTGTGAAAAGTTAGTTTTAGAAAAGGTGATAAGCTGCAAAGCATCCAGTTCTCCACAGTTCCCACTGAATAATATTACCTCCGTTCCCATCAGTGCTGTTGAACACCGTTAAAATTCATCAGGAGGGAAGGATGGAGGCGAGCTATTTACTTGTGCTCTGCTGTTTAGTATAGCTCCAATACACTGGGGTAAAACAATGGTGTTACTAACTAAGTAGATACGTGCTTTTATAACATTTTGTGTAACTGGGCAGAGAGAGGAAGCTGACCTGACCCAGGAGGCTGTAGATGGCATTCCAAAATGAGAGAAGATTATGTAGAACTCTGCTGTGTCCATTGTGCAATCAACACTCATACTGTTGGTCAGTCCCTTGAGGATGTTTAAATTAGATCACTTTGCTTATATCATCCAAAAACTGTCCTAGAGAAACCTGGGTCAGGACATTGGTTTTGTTGATGAGCTCAGTGCAGTGTCTCTCCTTGTAAATTATTATTACAATGATACATATGTGACCAGTAGCCTATACAATGGGTGGCCTCCATGACAGCTAAGACTGCCACAGATTTACTGGTGTCACAATGATACATGTGACGGATACATGCGTGGCCTGGTGAGCATCCAAGGGTCATTACTTTTACTCTTGGGGTTCCAAAACAGGCAAGCTTTTTCTCTCCGGCCAAGGAGGGCATCACTCTGATTGAAGAACCTTGATCAACTTAAAAATATTGGCTGGGCTGAATGCAAAGGTAACACTGTGAAGTTCAGCAGCCTGTGATACATATGTAACTGGAGAAGACATGATCTAGTAGATCCTGTGGCCCTTTTGTCTATGAAAATGATGTGCCTCTCAATAAGTCCTAACAGTCATCAAAGCAGGTGCGCAGTCATCTAACAGCAGGCAAGGTGTAGCTTGGAGATTATTTGAGAACTCAGCCTGAGAGACCAAAAATACAGAAACCACTTGGCAGCGGTCAAGATTTCAGTTGATATAACCTAATCAGTAAGGACCGATTTTGGAGGACCCATCTTAGTACTAGAGCTTAATTGGAAGTGTTGCAGCAGATTTTGGTTGAGATAACTTTAAGGGGCACAAAGCCATTATGCAGCTTCATGTCAGGAGGAAGACTGCGGAGCTGGAAAAGAAATGCAATAGCAATGAATGCAACCATGACTTTAAAAAAAAAAAAAAGAGTCATTGCCAATATCTTTTAATAATGGAAAAAAAAAGAAAGGCCAAGCATGAGTTTTTTTTTCATTAGCTCTGTGAATGGATTGAAAATTCACAAGTGAGGGAATAGTAACACTGTCTCATCCTGCAAAATATTGAGGCAGATGTAGAATGGTCTAGCCATAGCAATACACCTGAAGGAAAGCCAGCAACACTCTCATTTGTAGTTCTGGCTCACACTCTGAGTAGTGTCTGGCTGTGAACAGACTATGCTTTTCCTTTTTGTCTAAAATTGAACATCTACAGACAGGTTGAGATTCATCAAAAGTAGAGTTTGAAAAAGTTACAGAAAAAAAAAGGAAGGGGTAGTGAGATCCCTGCTGTGAAGAGCTTTGGTCTACTGTAGCAGTTGCCTTTTTTTTTGCAGATTGCAGAACATTGCAGGATGACTCCCATATGACCTTCCCTTTACCACTCTAAACAAATCACGCTTCTGAGACTGGTGAATATAAGCTACTATAATTAAACCATCTAAAAAACCCCATGGACTCTCTTATTTTGGCAGAGGTGCTTTTTTTTTGGCTGAACCTGATGCAGAAGTAAATGCTGGTTTCTAGATACAGCTCAATGAATGGAAGAAGGTACAACCCCTGGATGCACATTATCCCAGCCTTCTGGAGACTTGCTAGACCTGTTATACCTAATTACAAGTTCAGATTTCTCATTTAATGGAAGTACAAAAGACCTGAGCAATCAATATTTGCAATTGTGCAAAAGATCACCTTACTGTCTGCAAACAGCTCCCCTGGCCTTTCTCTAGGGATTCTGGGGTGCCATTTTTATTTTGGTAAGTAAGCATCTTTCTGTTTGGGTTTGAACAACTCCTAAGATCTGAGGTTCCGTTATGAGTCCTTGTTGCATAGCTGGGTCTAGAGTAGTGATCCATGCACCTGATTTTGAGGCTGTTAAATGTGTGTGTGGAAACCTGAATAAGCCACAGTCCCTTCTGGTCCACGAGAAGTTCTTCCCATCCCCTCTCAGGTATGGCTTTCTGGACCTCACCAAAGACCCTCAGGCTTTCTGGGGGAGGTAAAGACTCCCAGCTCTCTGTTAGCTGTGCCACTCTTCTCTGCCGTTCCCTGCAGCCTCAAGATGCTTCTTCCCATTTAACTTGATCCATAATTTTCCCAAGGAGCCCAGCAAATAACTGAGAATACAGAAACAAAATAAATACCATCTGTTAATTAAAAATTTGCATTAACATTGGCGATCTAAATATGCAACTGAAACAGGGAAAATCATTATTATTCAATGCCTGATTTCACATTTTAAAGACAAAAGCAGACACTTCTATTATATATATATATATATAAAGCTATTTGGCAGGCTTTTTCAAACTCAGAAATTAAACAGCGGAGGCGGGCTTTTATGTTGGTAAAAGCAAGATCTGGGCCTATAGGCCTGCAAAGCGACACATGCATGTGTTTCCTAATTTGCTATGGGCAAAATCAGTCTGGTAATCTTCGACCAAAGATTTAAACTGTCTAAGACTATCAGCCTGAGTTTGCCTGAGATGAATTAAAGCGTTGTTCCGCTGTCAGAATGGGCAATGGTTTCTGACAAGTGGTAGTCAACACCTCTAGAGCTGGATGGGGAAAAGAAAAGCATCTCTGTGGTCTAAAACTATTTGCATGATTCA
The DNA here is from genome assembly GCA_013398155.1 of Pedionomus torquatus. Classification (NCBI taxonomy): domain Eukaryota; kingdom Metazoa; phylum Chordata; class Aves; order Charadriiformes; family Pedionomidae; genus Pedionomus; species Pedionomus torquatus. The sequence goes on along the minus strand of VZRU01001302.1, from coordinate 156,491 downwards.
GCCTTTGGGACGTAGTGTCACTTCCAGGTGGATTATCTGAACTTCACTGCAGCTGAGTTTTTGGCTGTAACAAGAAAGGGAAGTGGATGCTAGACATTGTGGTGGGAAAATGTACCTGGTTACATACAGATTTCATGGGGTTATTTTTAGTGTGTGTCTTGATTTGACTTTATTCAGTTAACCAGTAGATCTAGGACAGTAAAAGGGTTCATTAATATCATTATTACAAATTTCCTTTGAGATATGATGCATGGCAACACCAGGCCTCATTGTCCTCCATGAGCCTTATGCATGACCACCTACCCAGGTCCCCGTGCCCCATTCCACCTCTAGTGATGTCAATGGAGTGCCTATGCTTAGTTGTCTTTTTGCTGCTTCTGGCCAGGCTGGGGCCCTAGCTTATTACTCCCCAAAATGGTTAGGGGCTGTTGATGACTCTGTTATTTGCCTTGGCTCTGCCCGCGACACACATCCCTGAGGTCCCCACAGCACCCTGCTCTTCAGCCCCAATGGAACAGCTGGTCAGTGCTGGTTTTGGAATTTACAATGTTTCTTGTATAAAATTACCATATCTGCCAACACCAGCTAGTAGGTCAGAAGGACTTTTTCCAAACCAATAGGGTCCGTGCTTTGTGCTACCTGTACTGACTCCTTGCCATCTTACCTGCTCTGCCATTCTGAGTATGAGTCTTCTACTTTTTCATCTTTGCATGGGAAGACCCTTTTGTTCAGCAATCACTTCTCATGTCTTCTGTCACATCTCTTAGCCATGGCACTGTCCTCTTCCTACAGCTGTGTTCTTCTGATGGGCTGCTGAGGACTTGGTATCTGCTTCTCCCCTAGGGAGGGCTGTTGGAGCTGCTGAGCATGAACTGGACGACACTGTCTCACGGAAAGAGTGGCATCCAGGGGATGAGACTCATGCATAGTTTAAGAGACCTAAATTTAGCATTTCACTCTGTTGTGGTTTCACCTCAGACTGAGTTGACTTTCTTACTAGCAGCTGTTATAGTGTAATGTTTTGGGATTGGGATGAGAGTACTGTTGACAGAGCACCAATGTTTTTAGGTGTCTCTAAGTAACCAAGGCATTTCCTACTCCTCACACTGCCCTGCCAGGGAGCAGGCTGGGAGGGCACCAGAGGTTGGGAGAGGGCACAGCCAGGACAGCTGATCCCAACTGACCAGAGGGACATCCCAGACCATATGATGTCATGCTCAGCATATAATGCTGGAGGAAGAAGAAGGAAGGGAGAAGAAATTTAAATTTATAGCACTTATCTTCCCAAGTCACCATTGCATGTGGNCCTCACACTGCCCTGCCAGGGAGCAGGCTGGGAGGGCACCAGAGGTTGGGAGAGGGCACAGCCAGGACAGCTGATCCCAACTGACCAGAGGGACATCCCAGACCATATGATGTCATGCTCAGCATATAATGCTGGAGGAAGAAGAAGGAAGGGAGAAGAAATTTAAATTTATAGCACTTATCTTCCCAAGTCACCATTGCATGTGGTGGAGCCCCATTTTCCTGGAGATGGCTGAACACCTGCCGGCTGGTGGGGAAGCGGTGAATGAATTCCTTGCCTTGCTTGCATGCAGTGCATGGCCTTTTGCTTTACTTGTTAAACTGTCTTTATTTCAACCCATGTGTTTTCACACTTTTACTCTTCTAATTCTCTCCCTAAATCTTGTTTTGGGGGAGGTAAGCGAGTGGCTGCCTAGTGCTTGGTTGCCAGCTGGGGTTAAACCACGACACACTCTTAAGGATCTAGTAACAAACCGTGTCTCTAACACTTATGTTGACCAATATTGCTCTCTAGTGCTCTCCCCAAAAGGGGCACTGAAATACCAGAATGGCTGAAAGACATTTGCATGATATTCAACAAGGCCAGGTGCAGGGTTCTGCACCTGGGTCAGAGAAATGCTCAGTATCAATGTAGACTGGGGGATGAATGGATTGAAAGCAGCCCTGCAGAGAAGGACTTGGGGATACTGGTGCACAAAAACAATGCCATGAGCTTGCAATTTGTGCTTGCAGCCCAGAAAACCAGTCATACCCTGGGCAGCATCAAAAAAAGCATGGCTGGCAGGTTGGGGGAGGTGACTCTTCCCCTCTGCTCTCATAAGACCCCACCTGAAGTACAAGTAGATCTAGAGGAGGGACACAGAAATGGTCAGAGGGTTGGAGCACCTCTACTGTGAATAAAGGCTGAGAGAGTTTGGGTGGTTTAGCCTGGAGAAGAGAAAACTCCAGGGAGACCTTACTGTGTCCTTTCAATTTACAAAGGGGGCTTATAAGAAAGATGAAGACAGGCTGCCATGAAGAAGGTCCTTATTGATGAGCCAAGGAACAACTATTTTAAACTGAAAGAGGATAGGTTCAGACTGGCCATAAGGAATAAATTCTTTGTGATGAGAGTGGTTAGATACTGGAATGGGTTGCTGAGGGAAGGTGTGGAAGTGCTCAAGGACAGGTTGGATGGGGCTTTGCGAAACCAAATCTAGTGAAAGATGTCTCAGCATGACTTTGGGGTTGATCCACATGCTGTCAAGCCAGGCAGGGTGCCATACAACATCTCAAATACACTAGGCACCTTTACTTAGGCAAAATTTTCTCCTTAATCAGCACTGTCACTGGAGTCTAGAGAGTGTCTTAGTTTGTTTTTCATCAGCTGAATATGCCTCTTGGCTCCTTTGACGGTATTAACAAGATCTCCATTGACTGGAATGGAGTTCAGAAGCATCTATTTGGATTCTTGTAAGGAGACACCTACATTTAGTCTGTGAGTTGAATCCCACTCTTGATCTCTTTAGCAGTGTAACAGTGCCAGACTATTTACAAATCCTTAGCCGAGATGGAAATTTAAAAGCAAACAAGCAAGCAAGCTACTATTCAGTCTGAAACACTAAACCAGCAAACTTCCACTGCAAGAAGTTAAAATATCTTGTGTTTTTTAAATGAAGGATGATAACCTCATTGATTTCTGATTCCTTTATGCACGCATGAGGCTGGACACTTAAAAAAATACTAAACACATTTGAATTTTTAATGGCTTTGTGGGAGCTGACACCACAGTTACATACATATCTGGCCTGTCAAATAATGTCCTAAACCAGCTGTCAGTTACAGAGTAGGCATCCTTCAGACAGTTAGTGCTAACAAGGAATGCACTTGCTTCTTCGAGGCCCTGGAAACAGTGATTGTCCATCAAGATAATACAATATAACTTTTGTAAGAACAACCTTAGGAATGTCAGTCCTGTACTTCGTCTGTTCTTGAAAGATACAAGATTCAATGGGAAATCACCTAGATCTTACTTTACCTGGATGTACTTAAAAGTGCCTTATGCTGCAATCTGTATGAATTTATAAAACTATGAAGAGAATAAAACTCTGTTAAAAAAGAAAAATGTCTTTTATTTCTGTGCATTTTCACCAAAATTTTGAAACTTGCAAGCCAGCCTAAAGCGGGGCCTGTACCCACGCATAGGCACTGATGTTTGGATCTGCTTTTCAAAGGTAAGTTCTATATACGAAGGTTTGAAGTCTCTGTCTTTTAAGCAAATGTACCGTCTTCTCTTATGAAGTTGGAGAAAGTTACAGAAAGTGAGATTTTTTAAAAATTGACCACAATCTTTCTTTTCACATCCTTAATATATGAATGAAATTTCTCAGGAAATATTGCTGTGCAACTCTTTATTCCACTGAGAGAGATTAGAGAAAATGAGAAACTGAACCGGGGCTGCAGTTGAGCAGGACTGGCAATTTGTCACTGCTGCAGGACTAGGAGAGCAGAGGGAATGACGCTGAAGCTGAAACACTGAAGAATGTCTTCAGAGTGAAATTAGCAGTAGTGTGTTTGATGGAAATGAGTTTTCTTACTTTGTTCAACGCTTTTGTGTCAAATATTGGAAAGTGCAATGACCTAATTATTTCTTTATTGTACTGGCATGGTTTCAAGTGACTGCCATTTCATACTGATTGAAGATTATTGTTGCTAACTATGGCGCTGTAGAATTGCATGTGCTCTTTCTCTTCTACTTGTAAATGTTACATTCAATGAAAATAGTCACTCTGTACTAAGAGTTGCAGCTCAGAAGCTTGTCCCACAGGTTTTTCATTAAAGCAGCGAGATCCAGGGAGAAAAAAAAAAAAAAAGAAAAAAATGAAGATTTAGAATAAAACTATTTTCTAGGAAGAACTTGTTCAAGTCATTTGTGCTCTTTATGAATCTTCCAAAGGAAATAACTCTCCATTTCTCAGTGAAGCCCCGTAGGATTCACAATGTTTTAATTGGCAATAATGACATAGATTCAGTCCAGAGATTCATAGAATCATTGAATCGTTTAGTTTGGAAGGGACCTTTAAGATCATTGAGTCCAACCATTAACCTGACACTGTCAAAACCACCACTAAACCATGTCTACACTTCTTTTAAATACCTCCAGGGATGATGATTCAACCAATTCCTTGGGCAGCCTGATCCAGTGCTTGAGAATTCTTTTGGTGAAGAAATTTTTTCACAATATAAATCTTAAACCTGCCCTGGCACAACTTCAGGCCACTTCCTCTTGTCCTGTCACTTGCTACTTGGAAGAAGAAACCAGTCCCCAGCTCTCTACAACCTTCTTTGAGGTAGTTGGAGAGAGCAATAAGGTGTCCCCTCAAACTGCTTTTCGAACAACAGGCTAAACAACCCCAGCTCCCTCAGCCAGACTTGTTCTCCAGACCCCTCACCAGTTTCATTGCTCTTCTCTGGGCACACTCCAGCACCTCAATGTTTTTCTCCTAGTGAGGGGCCCAAAACCAAATACAATATTCGAGGTGAGGCCTCTCCAGGGCTGAGCACAGCGGGAAAATCACTTCCCTACTCCTCCTGGCCACACTATTCCTGATACAGTCCATGATGCTGTTGACCTTCTTGGCCATGTGGGCACACTACCAACTCCTATTCAACTGTCGATCAACCAACACCCCCAGGTCCCTTTCCATCCAGAAGCTTTCCAGCCACCCTTCCCCAGAGTGTATTGCTGCATGGAATTGTTGTGACCCAAGTGCAGGACCAGGCACTTGGCCATGTTGAACTTCATCCCATTGGCCTTGGCTCATCAATTCAGACTGTTCAGATCCCTTTTCAGAGCCATCCTACCCTCAAGCAGATCAACATTCCTGCCCAACTTGGTGTTGTCTGTAAACTTACTGGGGGTACACTCAATTCTCTTGTCCAGGTCATTAATAAAAATATTAAACTGAATACTGAGCCCTTGGAAACACCACTTGTCACCATCTGGATTTAACTTAATTCATCACAAGTCTTTGGCCACCCAGACAGTTGTTTACCCATCAAAGTGTATTCTCATTGAAGTCATATGAAGCTAGTTTCTCCAGGAGAATTCTGTGGGAAATGGTGTCAAAAGCTTTACTAAAGTCCAGGTAAACAGTATTCACAGTCTTTCTGTCATCTACTGAGTGGATCACCTTCTCATAGAAGGAGATCAGGTTTGTCAATGAGGACCTTCTTTACATGAACCCATGCTGTCCAGGCCTGATTATCTGGTTGTCCTGCATGTGCCACATAACAGCACTCAGGATGACCTGCTCCATAACCTTCCCAGGCATCGACGTCAGACTGACAGGCCTGTAGTTCCCTGGATCCTCCTCTTGAGCCCTCTTGAGGATAGGTGTCACATTTGCTAACCTTCAGTCAACTAGGACCTTGCAAGTTAGACAGAACTGTGGAGAAATGATGGAAAGTGGCTTGTTCCAGTTCCCTCAGTACCCTGGGGTGGATTCCATCCTGCCCCATAGATTGCTGCTTGTCTAAGTGCTGTAGCAGCTTTCTCACCATTTCCCCTTGGATTACGGGGACTTCATTCTGTTCCCAGTCCCTGTCTTCTAGCTCAGGTGGCTAGAACTCAGGGAAGAACTCGTCCTACTACAAAAGACTGAGGCCGAGAAGTCATTAAGTACTTTAGCCTTTTCCTTATCCTTGGATGTAATGACAGTGAAAACGAGCAACAAAAGAGTTTGTCCTTAAAGGTCAAGGACTGAGGTAAAACTTATATCATCATCTCTTTTTTTTATTATGTGCTAGGAGCATTATAGGCTATGAGACTTCCTAAAGCACCGATTCAGCTGTGAAGTAAAATGTAATAGTTTATCGACCTGTCATTTTATCATACTACCCACACATGTTAAAAGACTGCTGGGGATGGTAGAACTTGCATTAATTTCTACATTCATTGGCTACTTAGATCTAAATTCCTCTGTACTTCTGCAAGAGAATTCACATATGTGTTTAATTAATGCTAGGTTTTAGTGATATTCATTATAATTTACTGTGTCATTATGGCTTATTGTAGATGCTCCATTTGAAAGGAGATGACAAATTAGTGCTTGGAAGAGATGGCACTTTTTAATTTTGCAGGTGATTAAAAAGTATAGGCCAAATTCTGGCCCTAGATTTCACTGAATTCCTCTGAGACAGTATCTGGCGTAAGTTTACAACAGACTTGTGCAAGGTGGCAAAGAAAGCTCATTTGCACAGTGTTGAAAGGACAATCTTCTACAAGGTGTATCAAACAGCTCAGCTTGTCTTTAACTGCTAGCAAACTCAAGTAGGTTTAAGCTAATTACTTTTTGGCACAGAGAGACCTAAAGTCATAGTTGCTTGTTCTGAGCTGTCACTTAGAAATTAACTGTCAAAATCTCCCAAACTTGCGTGAGTTCAAGGGCTTATTACTTCAGCCAAAGTCAGCATATGTGCTTTATATATCAATTCATAAAATACAGTGGTTTTGCTGCTTGAACAAGACCATTACTTGCCTTACGTTTTTTAAAGGTTAGGTACCTAGCTGCCTAAGTCTAGGCAACTAGTGAAAAAACTCCATAGATATACATCTCATAAGAGTTAGAAATAGCTTAAATGAGACAATATAACAACTTCTGTTTAGAGAAACAAGTCTTCCATTGACCTAAGAAGGATTAGACCTCATGTGAAAAGTATTTGACTTCTTAGGAACCTTCACCATTTTTCAATAAATTTCTGAACTGTGTTTTCTATGTTAGAAAGGGCCTGACTGTAAAAACAGCATAGACTCAAGTCATATTCATATATGAACATGAATCTTCATCTGAAATGGTTTATGTTGCACTCTAGTATGCCACAAACTAAAAGTATTTCATGTTGTAGTCTGTTTTTCATTTGTCTCATTGATATCAGTCCAAATGTTAATCTCTGAATCTATATGTAGACCAAAAGGATATGTTTCAGAACTGAGTGGCTGGCGCTGATTTCAGAAGTCTGATCACAGTCAGTCAAATTTGAAAGTATTGGCCTAAGATAGAATACACTTTGAAATATTTCTCATTTAATATCCTTTTGAAACCTGTTCCTGCTTTATTGCAAACAGTGGTATTGACCTGTGTGTGGAAAAGACCTTTCTTCAGCAAATCGTCATTGCATATATTCCTCCTCTGTTTTCTTTTGGTTTGGGTATTTATTTTTTTTTAAAACGTGTCTTTATGGATTTTATGAACTAGTTAATGACTAGGAAAATATGCCTATATCTTCTCAAATATAAACCACCATAACTGTCCCACAACTTGCTATTACTTGTAATGCCGCTAAATGAAATATTAGTGGCAATTGTTCATTTGATGAATAATGTATCAACCTTCAGAAATGGTGTGAGAGAGCCAGTTATCATTAAAGTTATAAAAGGCATTTCATGGGGTTATATAGACAGCTAACAGGAAAGTGTTTACTCTTTTTTCTTCTGCTTTAGATCTGTGTCTGTTTTTCTTCTATCTGCAAGGAGAAAATTGAAAGCAGTTTCTTTATTTTATTCTTTATTTTTTCCAGGACTTTACTACTTGGTCTAGTGCCAGCATCTAAGCAACTACTGGTCAAATTTGTCTATAAACATCTTTTGCAGAAAACTCAAACTAACATTAACAGAGCTTTTCTCCCTTTCTTTCCTTTCTCTCCAAACAAGTTCGGCATGCAACTGGCAGCAAATACTGCAAAACTGCAATTTGGCAAAAATTCAGCAGCTTTGTGTGCACACACACAAGGCTTTATCCATGTGAGTTCCATGTAAAATCATGTGGGACAGAGTTTAATAGAGAGATCTAGGTATTTCAGCTAAGACTCATATACGCCTCTCAACATTTGTGCCTCTAAACTAATCAAACTGTTTTGTCTTCTAATTTTGTTTATTTGCTTCCTTGGTTTCCTTTTTCTCAGTATAAGTTGATGGCATTTACCATTCAATAATATGTCGTTTGTGTTTGTGATATTGTAATTTAGTCTAAGAAAGGTAGAACACTGTGGATGAACAGGATCCTCATAAGAATTTTTTTCCCCCACAAATAAACGAATTAACTAATTTAGCATGTTTTTCCTCTAGATTGCACTTATCCTAGTGTGAACAAGAAATAAACAAAGCTGGTGGTGTTGAGAAAGGGGCATACATGAGGCAAGAATTCATATAAAAGGCTGGTGCAAGAATCCTTAGAATTTTTTAATGTGACTTTATTATTGTGTCATTGACAGATTTCTCATGAAGGACCTATATACAGATCTGATTTGCTTTCTTGACAGAACACTAGCTAAAGCTTATGGAAACGCAATACATTATTTCTACAGTCTGCATGTACAAGTATCATGCTGCAAAATGCCTTCTGTAATTGTAGCTAGCTAGGAAATTTTGGATATAATCAGGAAAAAGAGAAATGATGTAGTGAATAGGCTGGTTTTGCTAGCAAGAGTTTAGTGCAGGTGCAATCCATGAGTATAAGCTTGGGCAGTTGACTGGGAATTCACAGCTGACATAAAGGGCTGAATATTGCTACATACCCTCCCCAAATAATGCTGCTGAGCAAAGCACTGCAAATTCCCATCACAGAAAAGGAAAAAGTGCTAAATCTGTGCATCAGGTAAACAAATGTTCCTTGGAGTATTTGTTTGGTCCATCTCTGTGGAAAGGAGAACTTCCCTGGTAAAACACTCTGAGAACACTTGTTGTGGCTCTCGTGGTATCTTCATTCTGATTAAGCCTAGATGAAATTTCTTCAACTAATCTTAGCCATCTCTGGGCTAAATGCATAAATTTAAACTCCAAATGCAGTCAGTAGAGGGAAATGGGCTTTGAAGAAGGCAACTCATCCCCTCTTTGGACAATAGTTTGATAGAGCAGTGTTGCCATCAGCATAAGTCTGTATGAGATGTGATGCAGTTGAAATGACTGACCCCAAGCTCCCTCCTGTCCCCGGCTGAGCATCTGTGCTGCCTTCCCAATATTGGGTCTAGCAATCCAATAATAGTTCACTGAGGTGGATCTTTGTTCTTTTCTTTTGCCCCTGCAAAGTAAAAAAAACAGCTGGTCTTCACCATACTGATTTGACTCAAGTTTGTGATCAGCATTACTAATACCAGAGATTCAGCTGGGGGTGAGCGTGGGGCTGCTGAAAGGCAGTTGTAAAACTTCAACGTCCCAAAGCCAGCATGTGTATCAGTATGGCTTTTCCTATTTCTTTCCTGTGTTTACAGGAAACGTAGACAACTAAGGCTTACAGGGTTGAAGATGAGTGAGATGAATCTGTCCCTTTGACTGGGAAAGTAAAATAACTTGCCTTGGCAGTGCTGCAATACTAATTTTTGCACAGAAACCCATGCAAACTACAGTCATATTTGCTGCCAGAAATAGTTAATAATGATAGAAGGTTTTTTTTGGAGACTATGACTAGCTGCTATACATTTCCTGGGAATTTATACAAAATTTGTTTCCAAACATACATAGTTTTTTCTAGAAGTAAATTAAAATAAATATTTCTTCTTTTACATAAGATTTCTCTCTAGTCTTCTAGTCTTCATTGTTTTATTCACTTCTTGGTGTTTACTTTCACAATCTCTAGCTAATAATTTGTAAGGTCTTGAATAACAGTGTTGTTTTCGGGTAAGACTATCTAGGTAACCTGAGAGTCCAGCAGCTGAACCATCCTTTACTTATACTTTTCCTGAGGGAGAGAAAATTTAACAACTTCTTTTCTAAGGAGAACTGATGAAGCTAGTGGTAAGATGTAGTTTGCCTAACTCAGAGATCAATATGGTTCTTAAACTTTAGGCAAGTAGTGCAATGGTAAGTCTGAGGTAAATGCCTCAGGTTGCTGCATAATCAATGACAACTTATTTAGGTGGATAATGTATTCTCTCTAATCATTTAAAGATGTCTTCGACTCTGCAATACTTACATGGGAAGTGGGGAGATGGGGGTGTCAGGGGAGGGAGGAGTAGGCATTAGTGTTAAGAGTTTAGGAAGGAATTCATTATACTAAATGAATATCTAAGCTACTCATCCTAAAATTCTTTATGGACATTGGAAGTGCAATTCTCAGCTTCATTTAGACATCTAAAATGGGTCAGATGAGCTGCATCCTGAACACCTTTATTTTTCTGCATGAAAAAGGGAATCTCGTGTGATTAGTTCAGATGCAGATATCTATATTGAAAAACTATAGCTTCCAAGGCTAAGCTTACTCTCACCTTAGTTACCTAAGATTTATATCCATGATGGATCCCAGGTTAGGGGACTAGCTGCCCCTGTCCACCTGGGACTTTTGCCAGATCACAACTACATGGCTTCTCTAAGGTCTGCAAATGGAGGAACTTCAGATGTAGCCTTTCCCTTGGTTTGTGTAGTTACAGGATCTGTCTTCTTTGCTGAGCTGGCCAATTTCACAGAAATTATAACCAATTATAAGACAGATCTGTGTCTAAGGATACTTAGAAATAAACATCTGCATTGTCGATGTCTGAAGTTAGGTAGGTCAAATTCCATCCTGACTGGTCATGCAAGACTGCTTCGATAGAAAACCAGGCTGCAATGGGTCAGGAATTTAAAATAATTGTTTCTTCCTACATTAGTCTAAATGAGTATTTAAAAACAGTCTTGGAGTTAACTCTACAGCAACACAAATTGTATTTGCTGTGTGAGGGGAACACACATTTGAAAATTTCAATTAGACTCTGAAGGATACCTAGAGTGCAGTGTGAATTGAAGCCCTAATACTGTAACTGGGCTTTCCTCTTAAATTCTGCAGCACAAAAAGTAAGTCAACAGTGAAGAGGATGTTATCAATTAGCAGGTACAATAAGTGACTCTTTGACTTAATTACCTGCAGCATTATCTTAGTTGTAAGAAATGCAGTAGCAGTACATTTACAGTATATATTCATCTCCAAAACAGACTAGTTTCTCCGAAATCAGACTGCAACTGTGGTTAAAATACCTTTGTGACACTTTTACATGCCTCAGTAAATTCAGTATCAAAAATAAACTTAGCTCCCGTTTTATTAGCCTAACTGATGCCAAATGATCAAGAGCATCAAGTCACCTCTTCGAACAGAAACAGAACAACATCTGTTCTGCTTATTACAAGGCACAGCCAAATTTACCTATGACTAACAAGAAGTTGTGGTTGGTAAAAACATATTATAATTAATAGGCAGGTTCTCTTTTATTTTGTTCTTCCAGCATCATTATTAATACATATCCATTTCTGAATTCCTTTCTGGGAATAGAACACCAGCTTAAACAAAAGCAGCTCCATTCTATTTCCATGTCACTCTGCTTTGCTTTGTCTTTATTCTGTTGACAAGTTCACTTGGAGGTTAAGGCAGTCTGATTTTTTTAACTATAAGGTTTAACACTGAGGAGTGGTTGGATGCTATGATTTTTCTGGTGATAAAGCTGACTAAAGAAATTCCTACCTCTGTTGACATGTTTATCTGGAGGCAAGCCCATCCCCTTTCTGAATCTAACTCTGATAGCTCTGATATATGTTTATATTCATGTTCTAAATTGGATCAAGAAAGTGATACAGACCCTGAAAAATTGTTCAAAAATGTGAGTTCTTTTAACCTTCACTAATTCAGCATTCATAGTCAAAGAAGGAATGTGTATGTTCAGATCAACACCAGGCAACTAAAGATCACATACATTCAATTAAACTAAAACCAAGATTAAAATGCAAACCCATAGAAGCTTGATATACTTTTGCCTTTCATTGGCTAGGTCATCCCTGGCTTTCATTCATTCTGTTTTTAAAGAAAGCATCAATGACTTTTCCCAGCATCATAAGCTATCATTTTTCTCGTTTACTCATGATAGGTGTGGGATATGTTGTGAGTTACATCTCTTCAATGCCTCTGCATCATCCTGTTTGATGCTGAGATTCAGGTGATCTTTTGACAGCTGCTTGCAGAGAATTTTCTGGGATTAGCAACCCAGTAGGAATGAGGTACTTTTATTAGTTAATAAAAAAGGAACAAAAGTGTATGGTCTTTTGGGAACAGTTAGTTTCATTTGTGCTGCTGGATATGCAACACCGCCGTGAGGGTCATATACAACTTGCTGACATTTGATTGCAAGGCTTTTCTCAATGCACATCCATCTTCTCAGATCGAAGGTCCCCACTGGTTTCATTCTCTGACTAGACAGTTGTACTTGACCATAAAGTCTGCTATAAAGAACACACTTTGTACCCCACAATGCCTAACTTTCAACTTCAATATTCCTCAGCACCTTCAAAGCAAATTTACTAGTTACAAATTTCTGCTTCTTTTTCATCCAGCTTCTATCTCAGCAAGGATGTTGTGGCGGGTGTAGCAGCCCTTTGAGCTGGGACTGGAAAGCAGGACACGTGCAATAGTTACCCTGCCCTTAGGCATTTGCTTTATCTACCAACTGGACAGTTTCTATCATTTCCATTCTTCAGACAAATTTTTAGGCAACTTCTGCTAGGAACAAATCATCAGCACATATTTCTTTTAGATGAGAAGTTTGATTAGAAAAATCTTGTGTAAAGACAAGAACCATTTCTTTCTAAAGGACAGTAGTGTCTTTTGTTTTTCCCTAATAAATAATAAATAAAAATTACTATAATCAGTATTTTAAAAGTGGTTTTTATTCAATGTGTGTGCCTGGCCACTCAAGGTAGATTCATTTGAGTTATGCAGTAACAAAGCTATAGAGACAACAGTTCAGATCTGCAGCCATTGTAAACCATGATGGCTCAGAGGCTTCATGGCCACTAGACTTGATGCAGCCAGAATCGTTTCCTTTTGGAGGAGGTCACTTTGTTATCTTCCATCTGTAGTACCATGGTACATAAGCTTCCCAAACTCTTCTATAGCTTAAGGAGAAAGATAGAACTTATTGGTTCGTCTATATTTGTTTATAATTTAGCAAATTTATGTTCCTTGTCTTCTTTTGATAACATTTGAAAAGCAATCTTTGTCAGTAATCACTGGAAAAGCCTATACCCCTCATAAGGTTCTTCATTGCCTACCATATTTCATTTCCCAGCCAAACTGGGAGTGTTAAATTACATCTAAATTTAGTTTTAAATCAAAAGTGAAATGTCAAACTGCTTTTGTTCATAAGTTGCTTAGCTAACTGAGTCCACATTCACAGAAACCTGAACCAGTACATGATTCTACAAGTTTTCCTTCCCTGCTTTGCTGATAAATCTTAATCATAACCCAAAAGGCCCATGTCAAGTAATGAAAACAAACTCCAACTCCAGTCTCATTCAGTTCTTGGAATGTCTGATAGACTGACTAACAAGGGCCATACAGATAGCTGTAAGTCTTAATTTCTTGCCATTAGACAGGAATATTTTGCAGTAGAAATCAGCCCAAATACAAATTTTTTGCATTCTAATCAGCATGATCAGACTGTTCCTCCCCACCTGGCTGTATAGCAAAATATCTGCTATGGTGGTAAAAAGCTATTAAGCAGTTAAGAATAATAGTTCTTATGCAATGGGACTCACATACTTCTCACATGCTCTCTAAATTTCCTATAGTAGGTAAATTGATTTGCGCAAGTATTACATTTGGCAAATTTCATTTAAGCAATTTCAGGTTGAAATGTCTGGAAGTTTTACATCAATAAAGACTGCATTCCTGATTTACTGTGTTCTGCCTTAAAAATAATGAATAGCCCCCATGCTTAATTGTGGCCTAGATAAGGTCTTGAAGAGTATGGCACAGACAGTATTGTCTTGATCTTTCTGTAGTATAACTCTTTGACAAAGAATTAGACAAAATCCATTTGATATGTAATGGGTCACAGATCATCTATTGTACTGATTTTTCAAAACATAGTCTAATGCAATGAAGATTTGCAGTAAGATTTATGCACATTAGGATAATGCTTTCCTGCAGCTCGTTTCAAAGCTTTCCTAGTTTTGTCAGTCAATTTAATTCAACATCATAACAAAAGTAAGTCTAATTGTCTTGACTTTCAGTACACCTTTATTTTGAGCAAATCAAGCTTGTAATAACAAGAATTAGAGTCATAGGCTATCAGTGCACAACAACAGCTGGATCTCCTAGGGTAAGTAGTTGTCTTTCACAAAAGGTGTGTCGATTTGTCTTCATTAAGGGATAGAAAGCAACCACAACAGATCACATGGCATTTACTAGCTTCCAATTTACATCTCTGGATCCTTTCATCAATTAAAAGAAAGGGGTACATCCTTTTGGTTTAAGTTGCTGAAGACTTTTCATTTTGTCCTTGTATTGTAGTTCCTGATGATTTCTAGAAACCTGCTTTGAGTACCTAGTGGAGCATTACTACAGGCTTATGCAAGTGTTGTTCTGGAGAAAAAGATACGTAAAAAGTAAAAATGAGTCAAATATTTATTTTCTGCCCTAAGGTGGTGGGGGGAGAGAAACGGGAATAATTGATGAGGCATTTTTGAGTTTGGGAAGATTTAAAATGGGCCCAAGTTTTAAATAGCTGTATATGAAATGATATGAGATGAGTGAAAAGGCTTGGGGCTGTAAGTGGATTTTGGCAGGGAAACAACATTTGTTGAAAAGACGCATCTATGATTGTTGTGTGGGGAATTGGTGTCATTTGAGAAAGCTATAAGCCTTGTCAAAGTATGAGTTGTAGCTGTAAAATATGCAGCTTTTTAAATGTACACTGCACACATATGCATGGCAAAGTTAGCTACATAATGAAAAATCCAGTCAGGTAAATTGCTGTAATTTCAGAGGCTTCTTGAAAAACGTACCTAGCAAGCCTTGTCAGGTGCTAAATGACTGCTTGTGTAAAAAGGAGTTCCTGCTGACTTCGTAAGAGACGTTGTGCCTTCAGTGATAAGACAATGGATGAAACAGGATGAAACAGGATTTCTGTGTGGCAAATCCTATATTTCTAAGAACATAAATTTTACCTGAAACTGAAAAGCTAGTATCGAACCTGGGATCCCCTAGGCAAAGCTCACTGCATTAGAAAATGCAAATCATGCTTGGTGAGTCTGGTTTCATTAGATTAAGTTGTGAGCACCGAGCCACGCCACAAGAAAGCCAGTGGGCCAAGACTGCTGTTAATTTTCACATCAGTCAGTACAAAGTGACATTCTCCTTTAGAGGTCAAATTCCCAGCTGAAGGCTTAAAGATGCCATTTTGTGCTTAGACTTTATATTCTGAGACTACGGAAGAATCTGTCCATACAGTTACTCAGTATTGCTGCTGCCTACCATCAGCTTCCACATCAATTTTGTAGTGATTTTGACATTATTCAGTAAACCTCAACAGAAACAACACGCTGTGCTATATTCATGAGGTATGATCAACTTTTGCCTAGAAAGAATAACAGTATCAGTTGATCAACTTTTGCTTAGAAAGGATAACAGTATAAGTTGGATGAAAGAAATTAACTTCTGTAGGAGTTGTCTGTAGGAACAGAGGTCTTGTCATCAAAGGTATTTGAGAACTCAGTTCCAATTGAAATTAGATCTTAGCATCACAAATCCCTATATTTCATCTGAGGAAAAAAAAAAAAGAGAAAATCTATATATTTATTACTTGTGTGATCATTCATCTCCTTTAGCTCTTGTTTCTGACTTGAAATAACTCCTTCAGTGAAGTATACTTTGTATTACACAGGCTATTTCCTCAATGTCCCTTGCTTGCCATCAGATCTAGTTCAAGTTTTAGCTAAAAAACATCTGCATAAAGTTGATACCCTTGAGACCACTTATCTCAATATTTAGTTAGTTATGTACTCATACTGAACATCCCCCCAGCTAATACAAGAGACAATTAGTTTGCTGATTCATGGAGTCTTTTTTTTTTTTTTTAAATGTTTCATCTAGGACCAATAAAAAACAAGGTTAAATGTGTCTTTGAAAAGGCAGTCTGGTTTTACAAGAAAGCTTTGAGCTGCATTATAGAAGGCTATTGATGATAAGCTGCTTGGTTCAGTACTGGTGCAAGATTTTAATCTGGGGAGCTGTTGAGTTTCTTGCAGAGAGTTCTCAAAGCCCATTAAGGAGAGCTGCCCCAGAAAAGCCTGTGGGCATCCTGAACCTGCAGCATTGTGCAGGGAGTGTGGTCAGGCTTTGCCTGAAACCAAACTGCTACCACAAAATAAAAATCCACAAACCCAAAAAACCTGCATAAGAGCTGGTCCTGGGTGGTTTCTTACCTGTACGGGTAAGAGCCAGCACCAAGGGTTCCTACCATATTTATAAAGTTGCTCATTTAAAAAAAGAAAAACTTTGAAGTATTAGTCATTTGAGTCCCTGTGTGTTTTAGATCTGCAAAGCAAGTAGGGCACTGTGCCATATTTCCCTCTCCCTGGAACTTGTTTCAGGAGGCTGATTCCCAAAAAGCTGTCAGCCAGCCATTGCTTCTTAGCATCGATGCTGAAGTGTTCACTCAGGAAAGGAGGTAGGAGGCATTTAAATCACTGTCTCAGGCTGCCAAGATCAAAGCAGAAGTTGCACATTTTTAAAAGTGTAATGTGGCAGAACATCTAATAGCTGTAGCACAGCAGCGCAGCCGGTTATTAGGAGTGCAACACATGAGTGGCCTTTGCCTGGGACATGGCTGGTGGCAACAGCAGGAGCTGCGTACCCCAGTGGGAGAGTGGAGGGGGAGAGCCCCAGAGCCTTGTTGCTGAGGGCTGGAGCAGAAAAATGAGACTGGAACTGAGCATAGGAAAATAAGACAAAGAAATGGAGGAGAAACACCCACAGGTCACTCTAAGGGTCTAGAGAAGGAGCACACAACTCTGGCTTGGCATTTTTCACAGTGCCATTAGTTCTTTAAGGACCTGTGCCCAGAAACTCTCAGCCATCAGAGGGCAAAAGAAGAGACTTGGTTTGGTGCCCACTTCTTAATTCCGTCATTACAAAATTCAACTAACTGAAATTGCTGCCGACACAGGGAAGAAAACAGGGTAATTAGGTAGCCATGTCTCTACCCTTATTTAATTTGTATTACCAAAGCAGCTAGAAACAGGAGGCATTTCTGTGTCACTGTGTGTTACACGAGTACAGAACAAAGAGAGGCTCCCTCTCCACACAGCCTAGAGCCATAGACAGAAGACCTTAAAGAAACAACGCAAGTGTTGAGATGTGCGACAGGTAGCTGGCCAAGCGTCTGCTCAGGACCCGCTTGTGCAGAGTGAGGGAGGAGGAAGAGGGGGTTGCAGTGGAGGAAGGCACCCACGGCCTTTGCCTGCTGAATGGATGGGGTGAGATGGGAAAGTCGCAGCTTTAGGGAGACAATCCTTGCGGGGATCTTCTGGCTGCATGTCAGCAGAACAAGGTGACAGTTGTTACTTGCCAGAGCAAAAAAGCTGTTGTGCCAGCTGAGACATGAGGTTGTGATGCTGGGAACGAGCTGGCAGTACAGCCAGGACAGGTACAGGCGCATCCCAGGCAACCTGCATCAACTCTGAGGAGCAGAAAGTCTATCGCTGGGGTTAGGCAGTCAACTGTAGCCCTAAGTATTTGCTTGAAAAACAGTAGAAGAAAAAAACCCAGACAATTCCTCCCTCCTACTCCCACAGACCTAGGATTCAGGGCTTGTCAAAGGTGTCAGTCTGACAATCCTGGAGCCTGGAGTCCTCTCATTATCCACAGAGCAGTTGCAGCATGGGAGGCAGCGGGACAGGTTTTTCAGCACGGATCTGACAAGCCCTGCCTGTAGCAGTAAGATGCCAGTTTTCTGTGACAGATAAATTGTTGATCTCCTGATGGAGTCTGCAATTTGTGGTGGTAGGAGCAGTGGGGTTCGGAGAGTGATTGCACTCTCATTGTGAGCTGAGGCAAACGACCCGCTTTGGATAACTTGAGTGAGAAGTCAGTCAGAAGTAGTGCATTACATTCAAAACCCATTACAGTGTAATTTAAACCAGCACCTCACAGACAAAAGTTCACTTCAGCACTTCAGCATTTTCTGGCCAAAGGTCTGAGGGTTGGTTTTCAGACCCTCAAATCATTCAATATCTTACAAATTCCCTTCTTGGATCTCGTTATCCTTCTCGACCTGGCTCAATAACCAGGGATGTGAAGATTTTAGGAAAAACTGGTGAGAGCAGCACAAGCCAGGTTTGAGGTAGAATTGGCAGAGCTATCTCACACAGATGCTTCTCCCAGACATACATGCTTCCATTTGGAAGCTGTTTTTCATTCAGTGTTCGTCATATATTAAATGCAGAAGCAGCTCAGCCTCTCAGGACCTGCTGTTCCTGAGAGCCTGGAAGCTGGTGGAGAGAAGGGCTGAATCCTGCAGCCTCAGGAGTAGCCAGGTCTCCCATGTTCTGGTCTCAGCAGAAGTGTCCTAACCACTTGGCAATCATGTAAGAGACAAGCAAAACAATGGCTGTATATTTTGAGCTGAAAACTCTGCTGTTTGAGTACATAAGGAATACTTGGCAAGGGTATCTTCTTTCTGACTTTCATATAGGAATACCTAGTCTTATTATCATAATTTTCTACATCTCTAATCTCTACCCCTAGTCTGTCTCTGTGGATGGAGCAGGTTTTATGGGTTATAAAACCATTGGTTTAGTCTGAACCAAGGGTTAATTTAACCTAAACTGCAGTGTATCTGGGCAACATGAAAAGCACTGGTCAAGAAAAACCCCTCATGTTTTAGATATGTATGGTGGTAGGTACCTACAGTTTTTCTTGTTTTTTTCTTCATGTCTTGAATATTTTTTTGCATCTTACCCTCAAGATTTAATTCCCTATTGGCAGAGTCCACAGTTAGCAATAGTTTATCTTGGGGCTTTAGTTTATTTCTTTTGTTATTTGTATCAGGCAAACTGGCTTGTAAACCCCTTATGCTCATTCAGTGCTTGGAATTACACTGTCTGTGTTCAGGAGTTTCACTCATTTGTACTGAGTCCTCAAAGTACTATCCATACTGTTTGGGTTAGCAGTATACCTTTTTGACTTGCATTTTGATATGCCACTGGGACACTGCCACTGGAAGATGTCCCTATTTTCCATTATCTGTTCAAAATTAACAGATGGTTTCAGAAAGCTCCACACCTACTGTCCTGGTTTGAGGTAAAACGAATTTAATTTTCAGATGTAGATTACCTGTGTGTATGCAACAGAAACTGTGAACATTATCATGTAGTTCCCTAACACCCTTTTTAATGTCCATACTAACAATCTCTAACATTTGAGGGAGCTGGGGTTATTCAGTCTGAGGAAGAGGAGACTGAGGGGAGACCTTATCGCTCTCTACAACTACCTGAAAGG
Organism: Pedionomus torquatus; assembly: GCA_013398155.1. Lineage (NCBI taxonomy): Eukaryota > Metazoa > Chordata > Aves > Charadriiformes > Pedionomidae > Pedionomus > Pedionomus torquatus. The sequence goes on along the minus strand of VZRU01001302.1, from coordinate 136,908 downwards.
AGGCTGTAGAGAGGCAGGGGTTGGTCTCTTCTCCCAAGTTACAGATGATAGGACAAGGGGTAGTGGCTTCAAGTTTTGCCAGGGGAAGTTCAGGTTAGATATTAGAAAATATTTCTTTACTGAAAGGGTTGTCAGGTANCATTGGTTGGACTAGATGATCTTAAAAGGTCCCTTCCAACCTATGTGATTCTGTGATTCTCCATCAGCAGCATCAGATAGAGTGGATATATCTTCTTGCCTGATTCAAAATATAGAATAGATACATATGCTGGAAATTTTTATACCATTACTTTCCATTTTGCCATCTGCATCTACTTTATTTGAATTAAGGTTTATTTTCTTCTGAGTATGCTTTGAGTGGCTTTTAGTGTCTTCATCAGTATTGATTGTTTTCTTTCCTTACCCATATTTTTCAGTATTCCCTTTCATCCACTCTTTATGCATCCAGTCTTTATGCATTGATTTGTTTCAAATTTTAATTAAACAGTAATGTTTAATCCTTTTTTTTTTTTCTAAAAAAAAGCAATAAGTTTTTTGCCCATAGCATTTATGGAAACATTGATTTTAGAGCATTCTTGAATCATATTTAAAACTAATTAGCTATGCCAACACATGCTCTAATTTTTTAGAAAATCAGTGTTTTTAAAGGCATAAATTTATATATCATATATTGGTCTGTTTGTACAACACAAATGTAATCAGCTTATGATCATTGATACTTAGGCAACAGTTAATTTTTAGGTCATATTGTACTAGCGATTGGCTTGTAGAAAATTGCAACCCATGGAAACATACATTCATTGTTTTCTAGGAGAAAAGCTCTGCTCTAAACAGCAGCTATTTGCTGTCAAATGTGTAGATATCTTTTTTGAACAATCACTGTAAAGCAATTTCAAAATGTGGAATGCCTTTCAATGGTGCTTAAAATTTGATGACTTGGACTATTCAATTACCTGAACAAGTTACTCATCCAAGAAGGGGTCATAACTTCAGAAGCAAATGATCAGCCCTCCAGAGTGGGAAGACAGGTAATATATCAGTTCAGAATGGCTTGTTTTGTGAGGGAATCAACCCGTTTGATCTATATACACCCTAGGGGAGACCAATGGTTTTAGGAACAGTCTGTCGTGCCTGGACTAGCAGCTTCATGGCACGCACTCCTCTTCCCTCCTCTGTGGAAGTGCAGCACTGCCAGGGATGACTATGAGACGAACTTGAGACTCTGAAACTATAAGGTTGGAAAGAAGATCATTTGGACTTCACGGGCAATCAGTCCTGTCCTGCCTGGCAATTCTTCTGTTGCTAAGGAGGGACAAAACACGTGAGTGTGAGAGCTTCTCCTCCTGTGGGCCTCTGACATTAGAGCTTGGAGGCTCCTACCCAGCTGCTAATCCCTTTCTTGCTCTCTGCTATCTGAGCTGGTGCTCACCCAGTTGCTTGTATAGTCACAGGAACTTTTTGTCAATCCCTTGGAGGAACACAAATATTGTGCAAAGTGGCAGAGTCCCCTTCTGATGTTCTGCACCCACTGACTGGGAAATCTCCCTCTACCTCCCCACTCCTTTGGTCTCAAGGGAAGCATTTTCCAGGCAGTGTAGTGATGGGACTTGGGGTAATGGTTTTAAACGGAAAGAAGGTAGATTTAGATTATATATTAGGAAGAAATCCTGTACTCTGAGGGTGGTGAGACACTGAAAGTGGTTGCCCGGAGAAGTTGTGGATGGCCCATCCCTGGACGTGTTCAAGGGCAGGCTGGACGGGGCTTTGAGCAACCTGGTCTAGTGGGAGGTGTCCCTGCCCATGGCAGGGGAGTTGGAACTCGGCGATCTTCAAGATGCCTTCTAACTTTAGCCATTCTATGATTCAATGATTTTATGATTAGTTCAGATTATATTGCCATTTATTCATTTCTAAGAGAGAGGAAGGTGGCACTTTGCATATTAATAGGTTGAAATCATACATCCATTTTCAGTGTTAAACAGGGCAAACAGTCAGGAGATATTTATAGTGAGTTCCTAACCTTACAAAAAGTTTTTATATTTGAAACACTTGGGTAACATAACCACTCAGCTTTTTAAGTCGTTGCCATAGGAGGAAAGAGAAACATTTACATGCAGCGAAGGAGAACTAAAGCAAGTCTTGCAAAGTACTGTTCTGCATTATCTCAGGCACTTCAGTGTCAATGGGGAATTTGGCATGGCAGGCTTCCAAGTGCTCAGCTTTTTACTACCAGTGATGTTCCCTCTAATGTTTTTCTCTTTGAGGGAAATTCATCAGATGGAAAACCTGAAGACACATTATACTGTTCTGATCATCCTCCATTCTCTTCATTCACATGTGTTTAATACAGCCAACCTCAAATGTTCAAAATACACAGATCACACTCTCATAAGTGATATTGAGTTAGAAGCCAGAACTTTTTAAGGAAAACACATAAATAAGAAAAAGCTTTATTTCCTTCTCTTTTATGAGCTGTTAGGTTACATATGACTCACTATCATAGGGATTATTTTGGAAAGTTAAGTCTAGATATTTCTCCTTGTCTTGCCTTTTCTTTCACCTTATCTTGCCTTTTCCTCTTCCATTTTCTCTTTTCCCACCTTGTGANTCTCAGGATTAGAAATCTAGGAGCCAAGTTCAGGTTTGTGTAGTTTTCTGGGGGTTGTTTTTTTTTTTTTTTTTTTTTTAATTGATGCAAAGATTCTCAGAAATAATATGATCCTGAGCTCTAAGAAAAACTCTGAATTTCACAAGCCTGCTAATAAATGCCAAAGCATTAGCAATATTGGAATTTATCCTTGCGAACAGAGCCCCTAGACTGCTCTTTAGTTGCCTTTTTGAATGTTTTCTTTGAAGGAATGATGTTTCTTTTCTCTCTTTCTGGTTAAGAGAAGCCCTGGGTAAAAAGGTGTTCATTTTGTCTGTTGTGGCTTTTTAGACACTGAAGAGAAAGATTATGAGTTAGTCTTGTGCCTGGTTTCAGCTCTTTTAAGGAGGGAGGGTAAGGCATATCAAGTCTGTGAGATCAGTTTCTGGCTTTCTGTAGGGCATGGCTTGAAAATACAATGAAATCTGGCATATAGTTTTTAAATGATCACAAAAGATGCTTAACTATTTCACATTTCCTGAAAAAAAAAAAAAATTACTTTGTTTTGGACTTTGGAGGTGGGATCTGATAACTCAAAGTGTCTCTACTCATGTGTCTACATATGAATTGGGTGTCAAATCTCTGTTACAAGCAGTGGAGACTTCTGGAGGAACTGACTCAGCTAAACATAGGGCTATAGAGTTATTTATGCCACTCAGTCTCTAGAGTCTGTTTCAGACAGAGCAGTGTCCTGTAAGTTTGCGTTGTGTCCATCCACCCTGTGTTGATATCCTGACATCTCAGTAGCACCAGACCCCTACAGGACCACTGCTTGGCCATCTAAAATTGCTCAGCTGACACATGGATGTCTACTCTGGAGGGAGAGGAATCCTTCTTTGCATATGGCATGATGAATGATCTATTAAGCTGTTTTAAATATAAGCATGTCACGCATCTCTGGTGCCCTAAAGCATCTGAGATATCTGTACTGGTCTGATACAGCTGCTGTGAGCCTCATGCTTTGAGAGCATAGTGTGGAGTGGTGGCTGAAGGTAGGGTGGGATGCCCCAGGGCATCTCACATGGACCTATGAACCAGAGTATGGGCAAATGAAGCAATTTCTGACTTGTCTAGATTTCCATGGAGTGTATTAGGAATTAAGACACCCAGCTCTCAATAATGCACCCTGAACTGCCTTAATCTGTGACCAGAATCCTCCTTTGGTTGTTAGAAGGTGAAAATATTTAAGATTTAAAATTCATATAGCTATTTTTACTACCAACTGTTACCCCTCTGCACAAAGGTGAGACGTTCTCTTCGTGTAATAAAAAAAATCAAAGGCAATAATTGCATATGCAATGGAGGAGGGGTTTGGCTCAATTTCTAGTTTATTACATTTTGTCTTTGCATGCCTGCTTTTATTTAAAGTTCACTGATGTATTTTGAAATTTCTATTGCACTCTTTCACAATTTCTAAATGTGTTATTAGAAAAGCACACCAAATTATGGGGTTTCAATGGCAAGATGCATATCTGTCTCTTTGCATATGCATTTTATGTAAAAAGATGAGCGTGCTTCTAATTTGCTCACTGCTGTGTGACCTTTGTATTGTGGTTTTGCTACAAGAGTTTCGAAAATTGTTTTGGGCCAGTGGATCGTGTCTGAAGGAACAAAGCAGCAAAAATGTAGTTGCTTTTCATTAAGGCTAATACATGCTGATAAATGCTAATGGCATTTTCTAAAGTACAAAATGGTAATGTCAGACTCCAGTATAAAAGTCAGTGGCTTAGTCTCAGGTAGGATAGCTAAACCACTATGATTAAAATTAAAAAGAAATCGGAGAAGAAAAATTGGTCAGAAAATTTAAAAGGAAAATTGAAAACTCAGGGAAGAAAGTGTGTCTTTCAAAGCACTGCAGTCAGATTGCTTTTTGTCGCTGTGGGCCCCTGTCCAGATCTCCCTTTTTCTTCCAAAAGGCCCACTTTCGAATAAGTCTTGTAGTTCTGCCAGGCACACAGGGCCACTTCTGGCACATGCTGGTGTCTGAAATAGTGGTAGACACTTGTGTGAGGGCAACTGAACTAAGCAGGTGAAGGCTTGAGGTTTTGCTGTTTGCTGAGATAGTTAGGATACATTTGGCCTGGCTCTGCTGCTTCTCCCCAGAAGCCAGATGTCTGGTGTCTTCCTGACGCTGTCTGAATATCCCCTCCTGCTATAGAGGATTTCTCTGCTCTGGGGAGTCCTGGGAAACCACATTCAGGCAAGTTCACGTCTTCATAGTACCACTGAAAGCAGAGATGTTACGTGATCCCAAGTGTAGCTCTGAAAGTCACTATATTTCATATAAGAGATGTCCTAAACTAGCCTTCCTAGCATATGTACAGGAAGATTTTACTCTGCCTTGTAAGGATAAAATAGTGATCTCCCCTGACTGAACTGGAATCCTGAAAATTCAGTTGTACCTGTGGAAAAAAAAACAAGCGTGAAGGGATACTCTCGGCTTGAAGCCAGTCAGCCATGAAAAAATATTGCAAAGGGTAGGGAAAAATTAATCCCAAAGACTGAGTTGTTATAGATCCTTGTTAACTGAGAAAAGAACATGGTGCCAGATTTTTCTCTAGAGGCTAGCAGCAATTTCTACCACATTTTAGGCGAACAACAGAATTGTGAGGTTTTTACATGTCCTTTTTTTTTTCTAGTTGAGACAGACAATCACTTATCACAAGGACTCATATTTATTATACCCCTGGTGAGAAGTGAATGATGCATAAATGCAATTCTTTCTTTCTCCTGTAATTCTGAGACCTGTACCAGCAGGCTGTGACAAAGGCTGTACACCCACAAACCGACAGAGCCACATGATAAGGCGATTGTGAAAAAGATTGGTTAATTTGATTAATTGTACAATAGCATAGGCTCTCAGGAAGAGTCACAGGGAAACAAATCTTGTAACAGGTGAGAACTGGTTTTTTTAAATTGTTACCTCAACAGAGAAGAGAGTTAGATTTCCAGTGCAGGTTCTTTTTTTTTTTTTTTTTTTTTTTTCCACACTCAGAAATCAGCCTGTCTAGAAAACTGAGGTTTTGGATGAACCTGGGTGAGTCTGAGCCCTGCCCATGCCATGCAGCTTTTGAAAGCAAGCCCTTTGGTGTCTCTTGGGCTGGCATCGTGGCTGCAGGAAGCTCTTGTGGTGCAGGAAACACAAACACTGCAAAAGCTGGATGTGAGAACTGTTGAAGAGTAAGCAAAGGAGCCATCGCTGTCTTTATTTCTCCCTTTATCATTTGTAAAGTACTTGGAAGAAAACAGTTGCTGTAAGCATTTTTCAGCTCTTTCTCAGCCTTGTTGCTACTTTTCTGTCCACATTTAACCAGAGTACTATAACAGCACAATTGATAAGAGACAGGATATTTTCTGCTCCTTAAAATCAGAGGCTTGCTGTGCCCTGCTAGTTTTGCTGCGCATTAGCTAGAGGGAAATCTGATGGTTTTACTTGTCTGGTACATTGAAAAATGCCCCATTCAAAGAATTAGAGAAAGAAAATAGTGACTGAATATACAAAAAAAGGCGGCGAGATGAGAGCTGGATGATGGCAATAATATGTAATCTTCAGAAGGAATTTTTTTCATTAAGCCTGCAGGGATTCCACACTCAGCTTCTGTAAAACAAGGTCTTTAAAAATTGCACATAAAGAGTAAAATGGCCGTAATACTTCCTTTTGTAAGTGATGAAGCAATCACTTAAAAACATGACCTACGGCTCTGCAACGTGACTTGGGCCTGTGTGTGACAAGGACCCAAAAACACGAGCACCTTTCAAAAATGATTGTCATCGAGAAGTTCTGGAGTAAAGCAAAGAGAATAACAGAAGTTGTATCTCTTTAAATTACATTGAGAAGCAGATGCGTTTTGGTGTTTGATGTTCTTAGCTGCATTCTATATGTCCTCCAAGTTTGAAAATCCTCTCATGAGCAGCCCTTTTTTTCCTTTTATTGTGTTTCCATTTCTGAAGTGAAACTCTGGACCCACTGAACTTTGCAGAAGTCTTGTCTTTACTCGTCTGTTGGCAAGCAGTCATGTTCGGTTTGTCTCAACGGCCCCAACAAAAAAAGCCATGTTTTTTTATATATCCAAACTAATTTCCTATCACATAACCCTTCCTCCTTCCTCACTGTCGTGCTGAAAAATATCTTCTCATTCTTCCATCCTCTTCACTGGCAGCAGGTATAAGCAAATGCTCAAGGAGGATGGTAACTTCAGTAACAAATATTATTAGCTCTATCATTGGCACTATTAGCAGTTGTGTACTGAGGGCTTCTGTAGACTTTGAAGTAGGGTGGAACTAAATAACTTTATTTGCAAGCAGAGACAAATGACTTGATCAGTCCATACATTCACTTCCTTTTTCATATTTAAATGACTTTTTCAGATTTGTCAAAAAATAATAGAAACATTAGTCATTAAGTTGCTGGGGCATCATTTTATTCACATGAGTTATCTGTACACAAATTGGCAAGAGCTACTCACAAAAAGGCCAGTTATATCTTTCATCCACACTTGCAGTAGAGTCTTTTTAACAAGTGTATGTAGGAAGGAAAGCCAAGCTTCGAAGAAAATGGGTAACTATATTTACTACACAGACACTTGTTAATAAATAGACTGTGAGAAGGAAAAACAAGTTAAATGGTATGGGCAAAAATCAGTTGAGCCTGTGTAAACTCATCAATTAAGCCTCGGAGAGACTGGGGCAGTCTGCATGGGAGCTGTGACCTCTGCTGTTACTGACTGAGACCAGGTTTTTCTAATTACCATGACTCTCCAGGGACCATTGAATTGATGATGAGTTTTGTGCAGGTACCTGATCACCATTGTAAACAGAAGCCCAGAAATTCAGATTGCAGGTGCTTCACTATGTGCTGCTGAGATGTATTTTCTCTCTGCATGCAAGACATGGAGCCCTACAAAGGAGTTGCCAGGGCACTGCTCTGAAAATTCAGGCCACTCAAGTCAGCTTCTTTTTCATTCTTGTCATTCAGCCTGTCTGAGACTTGGTGTGACCTTCCATATATATGATTTTATTTAAGCAACAAATAAGAGTGTATTTTCTCATAATTTCCAGACGCATTTAAATACACCAGAGGCTTTTTCTTTGTGCACTTTTTGTAGGAGGTTGTTGCATATTGACACTTTTGCCTCAACAGTGGAGAGGAACGTCTTATTAAAATTGATGGTTTCTACTACATGACCTTTTCAAAAAGTGTTTTACATTTTATTTAAGATTCCCAAGCAGTTGAAAGCCTACTATTCACATTACATTTCTGTCCCATTCAATTTTCTCACTCCTGTCTTGAAACAATTAGAAACCAGACAGGCTTTTCTCTGTCTTTAAAGGGGAGACTAGTTAATGGAATGCAAACAAGACCTTCTCAGAAACAACATTATATCCGTACATAGGTGGAGACAGAAGTGATCAGCAACCATATAATAAATCTGGGGTGTCTCTTCACTGGGAAAACTAAAAGTGTCAGGGCACAAGCCTAGGCACTGTGATGTAGCTGTGGTACTGTGGAGCTGTTATAACAGCTGTTACAGCCTGTTATAATTCTTCAAAGAAAGAGTGGTCAGACACTGGAATAGGCTGTCTGGGAAGGTGTTTGAGTCACCGTGCCTAAATGTGTTTAAGAGTCATTTAGGTGTGATATTGGGGTATATAGTACTGGGGAGAACATTGCAGAGTGGGGCTGACAGTTGGGCTCGATGATCCCAAAGGTCTTTTCCAACCTGAATGATTCTGTAATTCTAAGAGTACTTAGCATGCTTTTGGACCACAGCAGACCACACAGAGGGTAGCAGCTTCAACTGCATAGGCTGGCTTCAGGCTTCACATTCTCCTAAGCAAACTGGCAAATCTTCACATTCCTTTAAATTATGTGTCTTAGGCAAATTTCAAGTACATCTTGGGATAAAATCACAGTTCAGGCACCTCGGCCAAGAAAGCTGTCCAGAAAGGCAAAAAAGGTGTGGGAAGAAACAAAGCTGGAAACGGTTTTGCCTTTGCTATGGTAAAGTGAAGTCAGAGATATAAGTGAGGGGGTGCACCACAACAGCTAGATGACAGCCCGTGGGGAGAGAGCTGGAGAAGGGCTGCAGAGAGGACTTCAGGGCTTCAGCTGCCACTGCAAAGAAGCCATGGGGGAAAAATTAAAAAAAAAAAAAAAAGAAAAAAAAAAGAATGAAGTCAAAAAACTTTGGAGATGCAAGGAGTTAGTTGGAACATTGAGAGGAGGTGGAGGTTCTCAGCAGCCAGCTCATGCTTTTCTATGCCATTTCACCAACATAATGTAAAACACACTATGGTGTTTGCTTCCACAGAGGCATTACCCCCCACCTTTTCTGAGGAGAGAAATGTGTGGGCTAAAGGTAAAGAAGAGTGACACAAGCATTAACATCCCTGGGGACTTCATTTCAATGTTTCTTTCTCAGAACTGCATTCCTGGTGCCATGCTGGGATGAAGTATGCATGACTACGCATCCTGCAATATTTTAAACTTTTATCTTCTGGTCCAGTGAGGAAATGGTGTGGAACTGAAATGCCACCCATACTCTGAACATTCAATTGTTCTTTTATATTTAAAAAGTGTCCTGTTGTTCATGGAAATATGACACTACCAGAAAACCACGAGGAACTAGCTGGAATTTTTACTTGCCTTAAACATCAGCTTTTTAGCTGCAGCAAGCCCATGTTTCCTTTGTATACATCTGCTAGCAATGGGGACAGTTGGATTAAAATAATTGGGCAGTTAAAGCACCAGTTTAGGGAAAAACACTCATTATAAGCAGTGCAAGGCCAAAAGGAAGCCATCAAAAAATATTGTTATTGTTCCTTACCTTTTTTGTTGTATCTTAGAACAGAGGCTGAGATTTAACACCAAATGATGTACACTAATCCCAACAGCTTGTGTCCTTGTGTTTCTAAAATACAACAATGACATATTTGGCTCTTTTGTGACAATTTAAGACCATTGCATTTCCATCTCAAGCAGCAAACATTTAAAATACGGTTGCTGAGAGTGGGAAGGGTGATGGCAAAAAGCATCAGAGTTGCTTCTGTATATATTGACCTTGAACAAAACATCTCTTGATCTCTTGCTGGCAATGCAAGGCTGGTTACGGTTGCACCTCAGCCAGGGCTGGCTGACCCAGAGCTTCTAAGCAGGATGATGAGTAACAGTGGGTGACAAAATATGTGCATGTGCATGTGCACGTGCAAAGCTGAACCCATGTTCAGGAAATAAGTGGTTTGATGTCCTGAGCATTTGTGTAAGTTACTTATGTCTGTCTGATACTGTGAGCAACTAACAGGGACCCTACAATGAACCCAAAACAAATTACGACAAGATAATTTAAACAAACCCTCAAGTCACAAGAATAATTCTGTATCCTTTTCTACACTACATAACATGGTTGTATATCAACTGTGCAAGCAAGAAAAACTGCTTTTTTATAAAATAACCGATTTTGAAATTGAAGAGCAGATAAACACACTGTATATTTTAAAACAGAATTGTAATTTTAGTGCTCTTCTGAATAAAAAGGGACTGATATTTATTTAATAGGCTTTTATTTCTGGAATTGCTAAATCCTTTATTGCTATATTGCAGTTAGAGGAAGCCAAGTGATTATTGATGTATGCTCTAATTAATCATTTCCCTCTTTTCCAAAACTGTGTCAGCACCGACATTGCTTCTATTCTAGTAACAGGAGACATTAACAGAAGGCATAATGACTGGGTGGGGTATAGAAAACCAGACAAAATCAAGCAGATGAGCAGAGATAAAATGATTAATGATTTGTTCAAAAAACACCATTAATTTAATAATTTGAGGCTGACCGAGGTGTATTTAGGACAGACCAATTGCCTGATGGCTAGGAGGAGAGAACTGTTGTGTGGTGTGTCCTTGCTGAGTGCATAAAGACCGCAATATCTAAAGGTTAAAAACAGATGCATGAGAACCTGCTAGGAAACAATTAAGGGCTGAACATGCATGAGGTCAAGTGTGAAAACTGTATCCTGCTTATTCTGTTTTTAATCTCCAAGCAGAGAAGAAATCAATAATCCCATATAGTGCACATCTCTGAATAAGAACTAACTACCCCATTCTGGGTAGCCTTTTCACATGGGCTTCATGCATTGCTAATAAGAAAAAAGAAATAAAGGATCTTTTTTTTTTTCTCTGTTAGCATAAATTAGAAGTACTATTTTATTTCTTCCCCTTGGTGCCGCTTTAAATGCAGGTTAGCTCATGGCCACTGTACACCTGAGAGGGACACAGAAAGTAAGGTACGGCTATTTGGATATAACATGAAAATACATCCCATGAACTGCTTTGACTTCCACAGGCTCTGCGGGCAAATTTGAAACATCCAAGAATGGGAGGAATATTTGCCCTAATTCCTGAAGCAGTGTTTTACCATTCTGCTCTCTTTCTCTTTCCTCCTCTCTTTCTTTAAACAGAGGATATTGCCTACGGTAGCTGAGGCAGGGGCTCACAGACCCCATTCCATCAGTCAGTTCCTTTCAGTGCAGATGATTTTCCTTTCTTTGTTAGCAAACATTGATTTTCTTAGTTTTGTTTCTTTGGAGCTTTTCCTTGCAAGGCTCCGCTCTCTCTCATTGTGCTGCTGCAGATCACCAATAACAGCAAGAAAAACTCTGACAATAATGCGGGCTACTTACCTGCTGTGTTTGAGCCAGCAGAGAAAACACAAAAGCACAAAAGGAAGCAGAAGGAAGATGCTCTGATGGTTAGTACTTTCTTAAAACCTTCTACTGTGAGGCCAGCAGCAAAATTTGGCAGTGGCCAGGCTGCAGCTCAGCAGAGACCTCTGCCTAATGCTGAGGCCAGCAGCATCACTTCAGTTCGACGGTCATCTTGTGTGTCTCCATCTGATTTACCCATCCCTCATGAACTCTGCTGGGTAGGGACCATCGTTGCAACTGCAGTGTCACTGGGAAATAAGACACTGTTCATGCTGTTTAAACCTGATCTGGATCGAAGCGGTTTGTTTGCTTATTACGGATAAGTAAGTAATGAACAACCACTAAAGCATGCATTCAGGACAAATGCAACAGGTAAACCACAGTGCTAGACAGAAAAAATGTTAATGAACACCTACAGATTTTGAAAGACTCTTCTGTAACAGAAGAAAGGATGTTTTAATCCGATGCCATCACACACTCCCCTTGGCAGTGGGGGTCCCCTGGGTGCACAGGCTGCCTGAGGGACCGGTGGGGGCCACAGCCCCATGGGTAGCCCTGTTGCTCTCCCCCCAACTTGCTGCACCACTTCCCAAATGGCATTTCAGCCCAGGCCATTTCATTTCCACAGAGCCATCTCCTCTGCCTCCTGTTTGACAGGTTCAGCCTGACTTGCTGCCAGTCACCTACCAGCCCACATCAGGCTGTGGGCTATGTGCTTGTCAAGCTTCTGTCCCATGACCCACAGCAGTGAGGCGTAAAATGTGTGTTATTTGCAATTTGCCTGTAGTCACTGTTGAGCACTGTGGAGATGCCCGACGCTCTTGTGTTAATACTCCGGCTTGGCAGCACAGTGATTGAAAAAGCTGGTTTGGTCTCTCTTTTTGCAGGCAGAACATAAACTGCTTGAACTTTACATTTTTAATTGGAGTAGCTCAGGGTTTAGCTACCACGGTTACAACAAAAACGTTGTTGCAGAACCATCCTTTTCTGAGGCTTAGAAATATTTGTCTAATTTCCATCCTAAATATATTCATGACCACTTTCTACCCACTGGTGCTTGCACGAGCTATGTTCATTAGTCTGAATAACAGCTATTTCACAGGCGGCAGCACTGGAGTCCTGGTAGGAAGCCCCAACACCCAGGCAGACTTGTGGGCATCCTAAATCCATTTTTCAAGGAATTCTTCAAGGCTGGTGGAACAGCTTGGTGAGAGAGCTACATGGAAGCCAGACTCTCAGCTGGGGGGGAATGCTAGAAACAGTAGGAAAGATTTCTGGCTGAAAACCAATAAATGCATTATTATACAGGATTTTACATGCAGTGGGATGCAGTTAGCTTCACTCGAGAGTGGAAGCCAAATTTTTCCATGGCCATAATCCCATCTCCCACACCTGAGGCATGATGGCTTCTAAGGGAAGAAAGAAACTCCCCAGAAGAAAGTTGAATCTTTATCTGGAGATTTAGCTACACTAACTTAGCTTTTATTATACAAAAGGAGAAGAAGATTATTGCTTTAGCCTGCATGCAAGAATGTTTAGCTCAGCATGTTGCTCTTTGTCAGTGTCAACATGTTGTCCCAGGAGATCCTCTGTGACAGCTCCCATAACCGCAAGAAGAAGTGATTTGTGGCTTTCTAGCTGTGTACTGGTTGTGCTCATTTATGGTGCTCTTGGGAGGCAGTGAGAGGCTGGGAGCTCTGCTACCAACCAGATTCTACATAAGAACACAATCTGCACCCCAGTGCTGTGTCCCCTTCTTCTGACCAATGGCACTTGAGAATCTTTCAGCTTCAACAATCTCAAGATGGTCAATGAAACTCCCATGCAGCTCTCTTTTCTCAGTACGCTCATAATTTCCCAGCTGAAGAAAAGATCTCTTTTCCCTGCATGGCCAGAATACAATTTGCAGGTTCTGTTGGGATATTTTCTTTCATTGCATGATGTGTGGCTAAATCAAGCCATCAAAGGCTTCTCTGGCACAAGCAACACTGAAGCTAATAGCAGCAATAAACTGTGATTTGATTGCCCTAGACTAGAGATACCACCTTGTTCAGGTATCTCCAAAATGTAGTGTAAGATGTCAAAGTGAAGTCACAATTTCTTATTGCTACTCCTAGAGAAGTTCTGGAGCTGCTGCTACTCCTTCCAAATGGACATAAGCCTGAAGGTGGCTCCACAGACATGCCCTCTCCATATTGTATCCAGTTCCAGTTTTAGGTGTCCTGGATTTCTGCTTACAGCACCCAATTTTTTCCATGTTTGCCTAACAAGCAAGTACTCTTCAACAGTTTTCCTACCTAAGGCTAGTAAGCCAACTTGTGCTCTCTGAGGAGAAGGAGAAAATTGCTTCCATAGTTTTCATATCATCAGCTTTCCAAACCACATCAAGAAACTATTTTGAGGATTTATTTATTATTTTTTTTTTACTACACTTGTATAAAGTGCAAACATTCACTGCTAGTTTTGGTTTTAAATATTGCCTTCTCAGAGTGCACTGATGACTTTCAGATAGCTGGGAACACGTTATGCCTCTGGCAGACATCCTGGGAAATTTATGAGTGCAACAAGCCTCCAGTTCTTCAGGGGTCTTTGAATAAACTTGCATGTCAGCATAATGAGAACGAACAGCAAGCTGCTGTTGGTAGTCAGGGACCTTATAAGATTGCCCAGGGACAGGAGGTTCTGGACATTAATAACCTTTATATTTTAAATTCTGCTTTTCCAATGTAGGTGAAAATAGTTGTTTGTGGATGTGAAAGCAGATCAAAAAGAAAAAGCAGAACTCTGGAAAGAGATTTACTTGCATGGGTCATTTATCAGCTTGGGCAAGGCAAGTGACCTGGTTGATATATACTATTACTTAAGTGCATGCAGCGTAATTAGGAGATGTTCCTGCTGAAGACTGACTCCTACTGTTTTGTATTCAAATGGCAGGACATGTTGCACTGGGACTTTGTCTTTGAGGATGGACAACCTGAGACAGAAGTCTACTTTTAAGAACAGGACAGATTTTCATGCATAGAAGCAAAGCAGCTTTCTTTCTGGAGTTCTGAAACAGATTAAATTGTCAAGTATCATGTTGCTGCATATCACTGGTGGACATCTTGCAAGATGACTCACGTTGCTTACGTACATTTTGGGCATCAGATGGAGGCCATGGCTGGATTCTCACAGCAGAGTCATACTTCCATGTGTGATCCTATGATGAAGGTATGCCCTTGGGCTGCTGCTTTATGGGGAAAGCAACATGGTACTTGGCTATTATTGGGAGAGTTTGGGTCCAAGTTGAGCTTCTTTTCAATGTGGAGCTGTGCCAAAGATGCCAGATATTACCTTGTGGGGATGACACAGGAGACAGAGTGTCAGAGGTGTGTGGAGCCGGAAGCACCTGGGTAAATCTCCCACTTGACAGTGGCATTGCCTAGTAAGAGGAGACCCCCGCACCCCACCAAGCTGTCATGTTTAGCCCCATAAACTGCAGACTACAAAGGGACAATCCTCAGCCACTCTACAGCCACAGCCAGATACCTCCAGAGTACTGTAAATTAAAAATTTTCCCAGTCTTGCCACTTTCCATAACTCAGCAGCCTGTGCTGAGATGGCTTCTAGAGCTTCAGAGGAAGTCAGTTTTGGTAAGACGCCACCATTTTGGTTGAAAGCAGGAACAGTGAGTCGGTCTTCTCTCAGAGCGGACAGAAGGAATGCACTTGTGAGGCTGGGAGCATCACCAAACATTTTGACAGGGCAGGAGCACTTCTGGGATTTGGGAAAAAAAAAAAAAGGCAAGTTCTTCTGCAGTACCCTAAAACTCAGTTCCTGGGGAGGTCTCAGGTCACGGGGTTCTGAGAGGCAGCTGCAGAAATCTTAGTGCCTGGCACACATGAGCAGAACAGGGGTGTCACTGGGGATCTCAGTTATGGACACATGGGATCTGCAGCGCTGCCTTGTGCAGGTGGCCTTGGAAGGCACTTTCCCCAACATCCAGTTCCAGTTTTAGGTGTCCTGGGTTTCTGCTTACAGCACCCAGTTTTTCCCGTGTTTGCCTAACAAGCAAGCACTCTTCAACAGTTTTCCTACCTAAGGCTAGTAAGCCAACTTGTGCTCTCTGAGGAGAAGGAGAAAATTGCTTCCATAGTTTTCATATCATCAGCTTTCCAAACCACATCAAGAAACTATTTTGAGGATTTATTTATTTTTTTTTTACTACACTTGTATAAAATGCAAACATTCACTGCTAGTTTTGGTTTTAAATATTGCCTTCTCAGAGTGCACTGATGACTTTCAGATAGCTGGGAACACGTGGCCTGGGTCCTCAATGGCTCTGTGCCATGGGCCAGGGACATCTCTACAACAGGTTTTCAAAAACACTCAGTTCCTGCTGGTGTTGAGGGTCTCCATGTACATAACAGTGTGGCCTCAGGCTTCTCTCCATAAGACCTTAAAGATTCTGGGCCTTCAAGTCCTTTGGGCAAAGATTGCCTCTTTCTATATATATTTAGAGCATCAAGTAGATCTGAGCTTAGCAGAAGCTGTCAAAAAGAAAGCATTGCTTTTGTGTATCTCCCAGGTAAATATCCTTGATGAGAAGAGTTTTCTCTGAAAACAAAGGAGATGCTAAAATAATTATTACTTGGAACCTGAAAGGCTTGACTTTAGAAAGTCAGAGTAATTTTAAAGTAAATCTTCTTTAAAGTTTGTTTTAACTGGATTTTTTCATCATTTGCCTCAGCAAAAGAACAGGTGGTCAGGACTTTCATGTTTAGCAGCTCATATTCCATTTATGCTTACATGTCCTGCAGTGCCCCACATCACTAGGAAGCAGCACTGTAAAATAATAAAAGAGAAATCAAAATCTGCTTTTATGTTGTATTGTTGTTTTGTCTATTGTTACTAACAGAGATTCACAGGAGAAGACTAGCAATTAAAAATCTGCCAGAGTGACTTCAGGTCATTTTTAATTATTTGTGACACTAGGAATGAAATGCTAATTACTAGTCAATGTAGTGAAGGTCTACTACTACTGCAAGAACTCCTGCCAGAGAAGCTCCAGCCATATTATTACTGAGATCACATACTTTGCTGCTTCTGTGGGACCCAAGGAGATGTAATTAATGAAAGGGTGCCTCAGGCGAGCATACATGTCAAAGGAGAAAAGGAT
Organism: Pedionomus torquatus; assembly: GCA_013398155.1. Taxonomy (NCBI): domain Eukaryota; kingdom Metazoa; phylum Chordata; class Aves; order Charadriiformes; family Pedionomidae; genus Pedionomus; species Pedionomus torquatus. The sequence continues at coordinate 120,403 of VZRU01001302.1, read as the reverse complement.
TGGGACACAAAAGCTAGAGGAAGAATTCAACCCAGAGGGAACCCACCACATGTGCTTGGATAAGCCTTAGGACACAGTAAGTATGTAGATCTTTGAGAAGGATGAAAGCGAGTCCATTTGTGTTGAGCGTAACCTGGAGGGAGATGCTGTATCTAATGGAGAGGAGACCTTCATAGCCTAACCACATGCAAGGAGAGACTTGTTACTGCTCTTCTGTTTGGTACACCCAATCACCAAAGCAGTTTCACGGCAACTGCTTTCTAAAACGTGCAAATCAAGATGAAGAAAGGGAGGGAAAAGCATGTTGCTGCAATCAAGCGATCAGGAGGCCATACGTTCAGTCCCTCGGTAGTCCTTGTCAAAGGTCCCTGGGTGCGGTGAAGTTCTTTTTGGCCATTTGCTTTATTTTCAGACTAGACAGATCTCTACTGGCTCAACCTGTTCTTTATTCAATCTCACCAAAGTAAAAAACCAAAAAGCTTTCCCACTATGTGCCACACAATGCGAGAGCTATTGTTCATCACAGCACAACTAACAGTATAGGAAAAGGCCTGTCTTCTACTTTATGTAATATTTCAAAACTTACTCACTTTAGATATATTAAACATTACTATAATATAATGGAATTAGAAAGCAAATACTGCCAGTGGCACCATGCTGATCAATACTGTCGCATCTTCTTTGTATTGTTGCTTAATACTCCAGGAGCCAAACAAAAAGGCATGAACACTATTAAAGGATTTTTTTCCCCTCAGGAATTTAAAAGTTTTTCTCGTAGCTGCTGTTACAGACCTAACCATAAAACCAGAAGACTGGTTTCACTGAGCCAAGCTAAGGATCCAATATCCTGTCTTTGGCAGAGAGGAATAACAGATGCTCAGAGAAAGAATGTAAGAAAAAGTGCATTTATAGAGTGATCTTTCCCCTGGTATGCACTTGCCGTTTCCAGTAATAACCATTTAAGAGTTTCCAGTGCCAGCCATGGCATCCAGACCATCACGTTTAATGAGGGACTCCTCTCACTGGGCTGTCACCAGGTTGTTGTAATTAAGTCCCGAGTAATTCTGCGCCAGCTGGAGCTGGGCAGAGTCCAGACGGCTCCCGAAAAGGGCTTGGAGGAGCAGTCCCAGGGGCCAACCTACAGCCTGGCACCCTCTTGTGAAAGGCTGACCTGCCACTCATCTGCTTCCCAGGTGGTGGAAGGCTCTGTGCCGAGTCCCCAGCCACCAGCACGGCCGCCCTCAAACCTGCCCTGGCACAGGTGCTCTGGTCTGCAACTATGTTCTTCGGGATGCAGTGACAAAGAAAAATGAAAGAAATGTAACACAGGCATTTCCAGAAGCGCTCCCAGTAACTCTTACTGCTGGGAAGCAGTAATCTTGCATAAAATAAAAGCAGATAAAGCTTATGCACACTTCCCTATGGTTTACTGAAATAGTTTCCCAGCAACTGAGCGTCCTTCTTTATGAGTGTTTTAAGTGACTGACTGACTGCTTCTTCCCTTAAGTCTAAGGCATTACTTTCCAGAATTCATTTGATACATCCAATTTCCATAAGTCCAATTGTTTTTCTTCCCTCCCATTATTTTTACCTTTGTGCTCAGACCCGATAACATCCTCTCTATATCCTGTGAGAAACCTTGCTATGCTTTTGGGAATGTTACAGGACCATGTAACTACTCAAGCGTGAGATATCCACATAGGGTGTGGGGCAGCTCTGATCTGAACAGAATCAGACTTCTGGCTGAGTGCATCTGCCATGGGCCCCAAAACACAGAAAAAAAAATAAAAAACCTCAAACTATTTACAGATGTATTTATTCTGAAGCCATGGACAATCTGTGCTTCACCTAAACGACCCGTGGTCAAGCCCTGAAAAAGCACTGCTGGGCTCAGCTTCCTTCCAGGTCCTGCATCAGGGCTCCCACAAGGCAGCCTATTACCGAGATGTGGTTTTTCATGCTGAATTTTTCCTTCACCTGTGACAATGCAACTCTGTAATTCTACTTTGCATGATATGGGATTTGAGAACTTGACCATAACAGGATTGGGGATACAACTAAAATCACGGCCAGTGCTGCAGTACATTAGCAAACCACAGCTCAGCTATTAGAGAGTTAGAGATCTTAGGGTGCTAAATTACAGTGAGAAATACATCCATATGCCCGCTGATGATCCCAGTCCTCACACACTGCATTTTTCAGAATGTCTAATTGATTCAAGAACAAAACAATGTGTTCACTTCAAGGCAGACACAGCTCTTGAGACTTTACTGGTCCTTCACGTCTCAGGTATTAAACCACTGGCTGGGTCAGCCTAAAGGAGAAACCGGTAGTTTTCAAACTGCGACAAGGATCACTTTGGAGAAGGGTCAGGTGATGTGCAAGATGTCTCAGGCCCCCTGGCTGAGATTACTCTGCTGGATTCTGGTTTGTCACAGAAGCGAAACAGCGTTGAGGGGTATTCAGCACCTGAAGAGCGGGGCATCCAGAAACGTGATTTACCTGCAGGCATGTGCTCAGTGTCATCCATGAACACTTGCAAAAGGGCAGATTATGGAAAAATTAAGTATTTGAAAAATCTTTTTTAGCCCCACCATCAGGGCTGAGCAGGAAAAACATGGGAGGAGGCATGTATGACTCCTACAAAAAGAAAGCAGTAAGCACCTTCGATAAGGGGGCTGTTGTGTCCTCAAATGGCTGCTTGTGCTTCCTTCCACTCATTGCTTCCACTATCTCAACATGTCCCAGCCTTCTTTCCATCACTGCTTGCATATCACTCCTCCTCACCTGCCTAAGCTCCACATGACAAGCCTGTATAGTTTCAGTCAAGTTTCTTTGTTTGAAGGAGAGCTCTTCCACCTATGAGGTTTCTGCCTGAAATAAAGTGGGGTGCCGTGGTTCTGGTTCTTGGTTTCATTAATGCCCTTGGCTTGGAAGGAGGCAAAGATACCCTGCTCCACCATCATCTATAAGAGGAAACTTTGTGCTCTAAGGAATTAATACACCCTCTGACTATTAATTTTGCAGTGTACTATACACTCGCTTGCAGGTGCTAGTAAAGATAATTTTTGTGCCAATTAAAGCTCTGACTTGGCACAGAGATTGTATAGCTTTGCAAGTTGCTTTTCTCCTGCCTGGAGAACATATGTTTCTCTCCTGTTTCTGCACCTCGGCTTTGGGGACAGCACCGTGCTAAACAGTGGCACGACCTGTCGTCCTCAGCTGCTCTGTATCATTTTAAACAGCAGCTACTGAAGATACCTCTGAGACAACTGTTGTCCTCGATTACCCAGCCTTGCACCGCTGATGTGGCGAACCCACCCTGTCTACCACGTATGGTGGTGGCCTCAGTGTGGATCCCACGTCCTTGGCAAATAACTCCCCCAACCCTTGCTACCATAAGGCCCCTTGCATTGGGCACCCTCTTCGTGGCCGCGCAGACCCCCACCACAGACCACCCCTGGCACCTTGGGGACTAGCCCCATGTGGCTGCAGGCTGGACAGCAGACTTCTGCAAGGCCCTGCCTACTCACTTCTTCAGATGAAAAGAAAACTAGTGTCTGCAGGGAAGCTCTAAAGGTTTCCTGANCACCCCCCCAGCTAAATGTTTGGGGAAAAATGGAAAAGAACAATGGAATGTTTTTACTCTGATTTTGGCTCCAGATTACATTTTCTGCTGATAGGTATCCCACTGCTGGACAAGAAAGAAAATCTCTCAGCCCTTTTCTTGGCACACAGAAGCTGAGCAATCCAGGAGGTGTTTGACCATGATGCTAAATGCAATAGGTAGTCACAACAGCAAATGGTAGGCAGCAGCCACCTTGCATGTTCACAGGTTGTGTGCTGGTTCCTGGACACCACTTAGCAGTCCACTCACAGCAAATTCCAGATGCAGATGTGCACTGAAGATTTTAAATGAAAATCATATGGAATT
>VZRU01001302.1:43267-114555 GCA_013398155.1 Pedionomus torquatus | reverse complement strand
CAAGAAAGAAAATCTCTCAGCCCTTTTCTTGGCACACAGAAGCTGAGCAATCCAGGAGGTGTTTGACCATGATGCTAAATGCAATAGGTAGTCACAACAGCAAATGGTAGGCAGCAGCCACCTTGCATGTTCACAGGTTGTGTGCTGGTTCCTGGACACCACTTAGCAGTCCACTCACAGCAAATTCCAGATGCAGATGTGCACTGAAGATTTTAAATGAAAATCATATGGAATTCAAGTCAACTAATCCCTTGGTGAGACAGCTTACCCGGTAAATATTTCAATATGGCATAAAGTCTTGTGGTTCGTGTTAGATGAACACCAAAGGGGGAAGCCCAAAATAAATCGCATAATCAATGACGTTAAGCAAAATGTGAACATGTGGGTAAGCTACAACTGGACAAGTCACTGCACACAGCTGGGTACAGTGCACATGTGTGCAGCCAGTCTGAAGTGGAAATCAACCACATTAGCTTAAAGTACCCATTAAGGAGGGACACCATGGGCTCACTGCAGCCAAAGGCAAACTTCATGCTGCTTTCGATGGATGTCGCACACCATCCTGTGCTTCCACCCCCCCTCCATTTTACTGTAAAAAGTGTTATGGAAAAATAACCCCAAGCACTCCCTGCTTTTTGGGCTAAAGCACAGAAAGCAAGCCACAATTTCAAATAGTTCTCAAAATGATTGACTATCCATCAACAAATATCATCTATAATGGTATTTCTCATGTAACCATAGCTTGTAAGTGAGCATATATAGGTGCCTATATAGGTGCTTACAGTTAGGCAAAGAAAAGACAGAAATGAAATAAAAAGCAGGTGTCACAGTTCAAAATATTGAGCATAATCTCTGTCCGAGAAACAAAATGTGCATTTATTTTGTAGCATAATGTTTCTGACGTCTTTAGCTATCTGTTTCTTCAGCTGTAGGTGCTAGATTTTGAAAATGATGTAAGTCCTGAATTTTCCTGGGAATTGAAATGCAAATACAAGCTGCATTCCAGCTGACAAGCTGACAGTGACTGGAGACAGAGAAAATGAAATGCTGCAGTTAACTCAATCTTCTATTACAACTTCTGTGAACATCATATGAAAGTGGGAATGCAAGTGTCATTAGTTTCCCAAAAAGTCATGCTGCCACAAACAAAATAAAGCAATTTTTTTAGTAAGTAGTATTAGGTTAATGAAAGGCCCCTTGTCTTATACTGATGCCGGAGATTTCTTCTCACTCTGGTATCTAAATACTCTACAAACAAACAAAATTAAATTTCTATCACAAAAAAATGAACCTTAAATGATAAATGATAAACCTTAAATGATAAATCTAGGGTGTGTGTGTGCAGCCAGCTAACTTAAAGTAACGCTAGCCCTCTAGTGTTAAAAAAGAGTTTAGATTTGACTTAGTTCTGTGATACCTTAGTAGAAGGCTCAGCTAGTGAAAATTGTTGAAACGATCTGTCTTTGGCATTTCTGACTGTCCAGCTCATGGGGAATATAATGTTTGATTACAACTATGGATGACTGAACATATATTAAAATAAAACATTGGCAGAAAACCAGTCTTACGGATTGCACTAAGCCCTTTTCCTCTGGAAAAACACCGATTTACTTGAAAGAAAAAAGGCTTTGTGAAAGGTATCCAAGCCCGAGGTGCCTAAATGTCTAAAAGTGAATTAAGAGACAAACAGGTGCCCTCAGCTCTGAGAGCACATGGCAGGAGCAGTACGGCCACACAGCATGGGGTGACACCCTCTGCAGAAGTCCTGTCACTTCTACAGGGCATTTGGTGTCTGCTGCTCACGTCCTATCTGAGGGCTGCACAAGGAAGAGGGAGCCATACCCGACACAGTCTCATCCAAAGTGTCTCCTAGGGGGAGATTCCTGCTGTAAATTATCCCAGACTGACCAGCAATGTCTTGGGGCAACTTGGCTGGAGTGGCCCACAGCAGAGCTGGGGCTGTACTAGCACTGGGTGTCAGGGCCACTCGGGACACAGGATTCAAGCCACTTCTGAGACAGCTTTTATTTAGCACCTCAGCCACTCCCAGAGATCATAAGAATGTAAAGGAATTACAACCATATAATTAAAGGTGTGGTTTTAAAACCATTTAAGACGGTTGATGTGCAGACCTGTGGGAGCACTCTTTCTGTTAGAATAAAACCAAGGTTATTTGGGTTTTAACACAGATCAATAGAAAAAAAAAATCTTTACACTGAAATAAGCATTTCCACTGGTATTCAAACTGATTTAGAGAAATCAATTTGCAACAACAGGCTAAATTTAAGCTGGTGCAACTTGCTCGTGTAGATAAGCCCTTACAGATACATGCTGAATTGATGTATGCATATAAAGCTGAAATACATCTACAGGCCAAGGTCAGAGAAATGTTTTTGCTGTTGCTGATCCAATTAAGATGAAGGTTTTAATACCTGGATTTTTAAAGCTGGAGTATTTTACAGAGCACAGAAAAAGAAGAAATTGGGTGAAGAGTTAAACCAGATAAACTCACTGCATCATACTTTGCGGTGGGAGAAGAGGTGGAGCTGGCTGGGAGCAACCGTGTTTGAGACTGTCTTACAGCAGCTAAAACAGCTCACCAGATCATGTCCTCAGAAGTGTCCACAGCACAGGAGTGGATAAATTCCATGCTTCACATCACCGACTTGAAAGTTTTGGCAGAAAACCTAAGGTGAACCTTGGTGCTCCCATTGCAGCAGATCCATTGGTTGCTCTTGCTGCCCAAGTGCTACAGTGCTGGAGGTGTCCCTTTCCTGCCAGAGTGGCCAAAGGGGTCCTATGTCTGCTTAGCCTCTGCTGACCTTGATAGAGCTTTAACGCCCCTCCACAGCAGATGCAGCTGTGCTACCATACGGCGAGACCTGGACAGGCCAACAGAGTTGAGTGGAGAGGAGGGTGCATAATGAATTTAAACAAGGGCAAGTATGGGGTGCTGCACCCTGCACCAGGACAGGTTGGGGGCTGACCTGCTGGAGAGCAGATCTGTGGAAAAAGACCTGGGAGACCTGGCACACAGCAGAATGACCATGAGCCAGCAATGTGCCCTTGTGGCCAAGAAGGACAATGGCATCCTGCAGTGCATCAAGAAGAGTGTGACCAGCAGGTTGAGGGAAGTTATCCTGCCTCTCTGCTCTGATCTGGTGAGGCTGTATTTGGAGCACAGTGTTCAGTTCTGGGCTGCCCAGTTCAAGAAGGACAGGGAACTGCTGGAGAGGGCTACGAAGAGCTACAAAGACAATTAGGGGACTAAAACATTTCTCTCACAAGGAAAGGCTGAGGGACTTGGGTCTTTTTGGTCTGGAGAAGACTGAGGAGGGATCTGATTGATGCTTAGAAATAATTATAAGATGGCTGTCAAGAGGATGGGGCCAGTCATGGGCAGGGACACCTCCCATTTGAACAACCTGCAAACCATGGCAGGGGGGTTGGAACTCGATGATCTTTAAGGTCCCTTCCAACTTCCAACTCTAACCATTCTATGATTATTCTATGATTCTATGGTGCTTAGGGACATGGTTTAGTGGTGGTTTTGGCAGTGTTAGGTTGATGGCTGGAGTCAAGGATCTTAAAGGAGCCTTCCAACCTAGACAGTTCTATGAGACTATGAATCTTGAAAGATGGTGGAAAACAGAATGGCAGAGAAGGATCTAGGGGTCCTGTCGGACACCAGGTTGAGCAGGAGGCAGCAGTAGACCCACTGCAGTGATTTCCATCATGTGGATGCTCCAGTTATAACTTGACTACCCAAGTCTCTGGTACCCACTAATGTCTGTCTGGTACTGAACAGTAAGGATATTGGAACAAGTATCGGAGGCAGGAACCTGTGGAAGGGGGATAAAATGCCAATGCCTGTACACTTAGCTCACTGATGGGTTAATAACTTGGCACTTCTAGATTCTTCATTGAGAACAATGGGTAACAGCTGCTAACGGGGTCCGACACTAGCCCCTTGGGATGAAGAGGAAGGTTCACCAAATTCTAGTGAAGCTCCCTTTGTGTTGCAGAGCAATTGAACAAACCAGGGCAATCAAGTTCCCAACATCAGCCTATGCATTGCGGCAAGTTCATCTGCAGGTGACTGAACTGCTTTCAACAGGAGAGAATTTAGCCTCCCAAAGACAAATTCAGGAGACTGAGGTAATTCTTTTGGTAATTTTGACTGACAGCTCTTTTTTTAATTTGTGAAAACATTGCAGGAGGAGGAGTGCACGTTCTTGGTTGGCAGGTTTAGCACACGTCTTGCTTGCTGGGACTCCAAATGTACTGTTACAACAGTGCGAACTCTCCTCCTGCATCAGTTATTCATGGAGATCCTTATCTGCACAACAACAAGAGCTGTGGGCATGTTGTGAATAAAAGAAGAGAACAAAAAAGATTATTCTCACAAAGTCATTCACTTGCTTTTGGCATCTAAATCTTTCTTGGCTTCCCAGGAGCTGTGATACTTGTCTTCAAATGCAGACAATACTGAACGTAATGTTATTTTGAAGATGTTTAAGCCTGATTGGTCCCCATTAGTTAAAACAATGATGATATTTTCAGCTTGCCAGATAGAAGTGTACTTTATGTTTTCAGCTCTTAATTCAGCTGGATATCTTCCAGTAGCAAATGGTTTCAGGTTATTAATTTCTTCATTACAAAAGTGATTGTCTGAAATCTTTCCTGACTTTGGAATGATATTGAGATACATCTTTGCTGCATGTTTTCAGACTTCCCACAAGCTGGCTTTCATTTGAGCGCTGAGAAGATGCACTGCACTTTTGGCCCACCCAAGCCAGGAAGACTTTTACAACTTGCTTCCTATGGAACAGAGCTCTCCTAGTGGATGAAAAGGAGTCTAAACACTTTCTTCTTTTTATTTGTATGGGATAACTCTGTATTTAATTCCGGGAGCCAAAAGCACTGCAGGTAGTAATATTCCCCTGGCATTTTTTTGTTTACCTTTGTTTAGGGTCTGTTCTTGTTTGAACTTTTCTCTCAGGCTGTCTGGAGTGACTGATTTCCTGATGCACTATTTCCTTTTTGTGTCTCTCCATTGTTTGTGCAGTCTGTTTGAACTTCAGTCATTCTTCAACTCTCTTCTCTCCTCCTTCACCTTCATGTGCAAATGTGCATTGGTTGCTCTGCTGCTGAGTATGAGGTTATCACTTTCTTCAGTTATGTCAGGGGTGCCATACTAAGGAGGTCGCCTGGGTGCTCTAGTATGTATTATTTTCATTTCTTTGTAACTCCATTTCATTTCCTATATCTGCAAATATAAACTGAAGGGATAAACAGGTGAGTACTGCTTTCTAACAGCCATAATGCCACTTAAAGTAGATGGTCCAGGAATCTCCAGTGGTTTGGAAGGCATTGGAAGGCAGTCTATGAAACCATTACACTTTCACCACAGATTTCCCCCTGCCACACACACATGTGAGCACATATTCACATCTAGGCTCTAAAGCAGACAAAGAGAGTGGGTTAAATAAAAATAAAATGTTTATTTAGTCCCATGTTTTGAATGAGACCCCACATGGCAGTACTGATAAGGTCAGTTGCTGGACTTCTCACCAAAAACCCAAAGGCCCTCTAATTAGAATAGTTTAAAAGCATGTCTTTTTCTGTTTGAAAGCAGACCACACACCTAGCCATTAGGCAGCATTACCTCAGATAAGCCCGATATAGTAAATGCACTTAGAATGAAAACCAGAGGGAGGAATATTGCTTAAAGCAACTCACTTTTATTGACAGAGTACCGTAAGGCAAGGAAAAAATGTTTGCCAGATTTTTTTAAAAGAAGATTTGCAGCAAGAATGATTCGGAAAGATCTTCAGTTCAGTATAGTATTGAACTTTCAAAGGTATTATCTTTTATAAATCAAATATTTATCTTTTTGTCCTAGATACAAAAGCTCAACTTAAGCACAGAACAGAACACAAAATAATGGCTTCGTATATGAAATTTTGTTGATGGTTCTTAATCTAGTAAACAAGCAAATGCACACTTTCTGTTACCATACAGTTACAGCTGACTAAACTTAAATATACCCCAAAACAGATAAAGAAACCACAAAATACAGATGCGTTTAATACAATTATTTAAAAAAAAATAATATCCAAACCGTGTTCAACCATACACAGAGAAAAACCATTGATAGATGCCAAGAAAATGGTATTTTATGGCCAAAACTAATTTTGCATTTATGAGGAAGGCATTTGTGAAAACAATGCTGTATTCTGACCACTCTACATTAACATTTTGGCCAGAAAACATTGCAAAGCACTGGCTTTTGTCTGCTTTCTAAAGGATATAGTTGTTAGGTGGTGATGTACGTTAACTGTGAGCCTCATACAAAATCTGACATCAGGCCATGTTAGAGCAACCTATCATTTCCATAGGAAACAATGGTAACAGAAAGGTCCCAGCTATACTAAAAAACCTGGTGAGGGGCTGAGCAACAAAATCTGTAACCTCGTAGTTCTTCCTTGAGAGAAGGGCACATTTTTCCTCCACATTTTTAGACATTCTTGAATGCGGGAACTATCAAACTCTGCTGTGTTTTGTGGCTTTCCTTCTCTACCTCAACCTCTGTATAGCGTTGGCCTTTCACTGGAAAAACTTTTAGGAAAGGGATAGCTGCTTGTTCGCCAGCGATAATGTAGCACTACTGGTGCTTCATAAAACAGAAGGTGGCTAACACGTCAAAACAAGATGCATCGGAATAGAAGGGACAAAGGTGCTTACCCACAATGCAGTGCCGTGCCTTAGCTCTGCAGGGCTGTAGCATGGGTAGTAACATGGGTAAATAAAATTCACCTCTACCTAGACAGGTTAAACCAAACTGCATTTTGAAAGCCATACAATACTACTCTGTAATTAGAACCCCCAACATGCTAATTTTTATCACACAGACAAGAAGGAAGTTATTTTATGACCACACAAAGGAATGGGACTCAATTAACAGGAGAATAATGACAACATACATATATGTAACCTGTATATACTGAAAATGAAGCATAAACAGTGTTTTTCTCATAGAAGTCTTTTACTAGATGCTTAATTGCACAGTTTTCATGTCTTTTTCTTTTTATTTATTTTTTCTGTTTTCTCTATGAAAATCAAGCTCTTTGCATAATTAAACAAAACCCTAATATATTTACATTTTAAAAGCCAGTCCTTCACCTTCTGATTTTAAAATGAGTTATAGTGTATCTTGCATATTTTAAAAAAAGATCCAGAAAAAGCTTAGATTTATAATTCAGAATCTGTACTTTGTAAAAATATTTCCCTTGAACATGAAGTCAGTGCTGACCTCTTCAGGTCATTTGTGAATAAGAAAATCTTTCTAAAGAAATGTTATTAAATAAGAAGGGAGGGAAAACACAAAAAGAAGAAATACATTACCCCTGTACTGTAAAGTGTGGTCACTTTGAAGTATGGTACAGATTGAGGGAAAACACAGCACTGCGTATATCAAAATACATTTTCTTTAAATAGCTACGGAACACATGAAATCTTTCAACGCTCTGCCTGCTAAAGGCAGTATAGTCTCTCTGGCTTTGTTAGTACTACTATTGTATACAAGTTTCTTAAAGTAGAGTTAGTAGCTATAGCGGTGAATTCTAACATATAAGTGTGTGCTATGCTTCATATGGTAGAAGGAAAAGCATTTGAAAAAAATGATGACATTGATTTTAAAGAAATCGTACATCACACAGAGTCTTAAATTCTAAAGATAGAAAATTAGATTGTACTTGACAGGGTTGGTGTTGCAGTATGACAAGTTTTTCTCAGATATCAAGAAGGTCCTCTCCACTCTCATCACTCTCCACAGTTAATTGTCTTGTCCACCATTTCTTGACTTCTGATCCACAAGAAGCAGCATCAGACATAGGATTCATTTTGCATACAACAGATTTCATAGTTGAACGTCCACCAAAGCGGAAGTTGACTGAAGACTCTGGATGGCTTATTGTTTTGGGGGCTATGAAATTAAACAGAAAGTTCTGTATTAGAGCAGATCTGCTTCTTGAGCACTTTTCCATAGACAGAACTAGCTGTACTGTAGCAGCTTTAAAGTGCTTTAGTGCAGAAATAGTTAGGTTCTGTTCTGATGTGGGGTTTTTTTCAGCTCCGGTTCACCCTGCTCCCACTAATGTGCTGGTAGAGTAGTTTTAACTGAGCAGTGCTTCACTGCCTTCTGCTGGGATAGCTGATGCAATAGGTCTCTTCTTACCTGGCTAATTGCAAGCTAAATGGTTCAATCGGTACTTACATGAGCTGGCCTGCTGGCAAAATGGTGGAAGTGGTAAGTGGGTAATGGGAAAGTGCATTTAGTGTTGGCAGCTACACCTAGAAAGTGATATTTAGCTAGGGGTGAAAGCTAATACAAAGTGCTCATATGGCTCTAGGAAAGCACTAAAACACACGTGTAAGTATATGAAAACCACAACTGATCTTAATGATGCTATTCATGATCTTAAATACATGTTTTTGTTGGGCCGGGGCCAGTGTACTTAACATCTGCCAGGCTGTACTGTGAATGGAGATGACCCTCCTTTTCTGAGACTGTCCACCGAGGAACATTCAAGAGTGACATGGCCAAGGTGAATGCAAAGAAAGGAAATCCTGAACGCCTCACTTTTACTTGAAAAAACTATCCCTTCGGTTACAATAGTACGATTCTTCCTTAGCATGCTCCCTCTTTTACTCTTTTTCTCTGTTCCAATAAAACATTGAACTTTGCTGCTCAGTGACATTTAAGTGGCAAGTGTGAATTGAAAGCTCTCTACTAAGCCATCCTGTTTCTTGGACGAGTACTCTGGTCACAAAAGTAGGGTTAATAGTACGCATAGCATGACAACCTCTTCTGTTTCCACCTAGATATGATTAGGTTCTGAACAGCAGCTGCCTTTGAAGGCAGCGCTCTGACTTGGAATAGGACTGACTGATGGTAGCTGAAAGCAGGTTGATGTGCTGATACCTAAACTGTTACCATGAGTGTGGCAGGCAGCAGAGGTCAATATGCACTTTAAGAGAGACTATTATAGGTGGTGGAGAGTGCTCTTGAGATAAAGAGCCTTTGAGTGTACCTGTGCAGGTAGAGACCCTCCTATAAGGCACAGTCTAAACTTCCTTTAGTCTGGTGGATGGCAGTTTCTAGAATAACTTGAGGATGTTTCCTGTTTGTGAGAAAATAAATGTGAAACTGATTGTATACCTGGCCAATTCCTGGTGTAAGTGAAGATATCAAAATGTATGGTGTAAAGTATAAATCATACACCTGGTATGCTTAGATAATACAAGGCACTGAGAAATTATTAATGTTATGAAAAACATTAATTTTCACTGTGCTTTATATGATTAAAGAGAACTCTAAATACACAAGATGTTAGCCAAATATACAGGAAGGTACAGCCCCCAATTCAAAGATCCTGAGCAAATGTATGAAAAAGTGAAAAACCTCCAAAACCTGCATATGGCAATGTCTGAGCCCATCTTCCGAATTTTCAGAATTGGGAAGAAGGGGAGAAGACCGTTGTATTTAGCATGTATCATGGTAGAAAAACCCTTACGGGGCTGCAAGCAGCAGGCAGAAGGTAGAACTGTGAATCATGAAGGCTCTCATGGTGTTGTTATTGTACAGCAGTGATTTGGCATGTGGGGACTACACCGATACACATTTTTCACTTACCTGATGGCAAACACCATTCCCCAATTCTCCGTTTTGGTTTCCCAGCATCTGCAGAGTCTTGTCGATAACCACCTCTGTCAGACAGTGTTGGGCTAAGGAGCTGCTGCTGACTACTTGTCTAAACAGAGGAAAAAATAATCTCAGTCATAGTTCCCCATTGCATGGGGATAATCCTAAGAAGGGTTATCTTTCCATTCTGCTTCCAAGCTTTATACATGAATACAAACAAAATATATTGCCATTTGTTAAGGCAGCACAGTTTCTATTCCTTACTGCCCCAGAAACCTACTACTGATAGAAAACAAAAAGACCTTTTGGGCTCAATTCCATTATACAGCCCCACTGAAGGGTACGAAATTGTTCTTAGCCTTCTACAGTGGAGCCTTTATGTTGTACCTTCTTCATTGCCTAACCTGGAAGAGCCCAGGACTCCTACTTGCAGGACCCAGCATACCCAATGTTATCACTCTCAGTGTAAAAACTAGTCCAGAATGCTTGAACATGAAAACTTCAAGTCCCTGAGCCTGTACACAACTCACAGTAGAGCTGAAAGTTGGTGCTGCCAGAGTCATACAGATGGATTTGCCCTTTATGGCACTAGCAAGACAGCTAAGTAAGCTGGGGAACTACTGCGTTAGACCATCTTGCCTTTACATCTGAAGGCAAAAAATGAAGCTAAAAAAGACGATTAAAAAAGAACAAATGAGAAACATGGGAGTTTTCTGAATTTGTTCTGAGTAACTAATAGTCTTCTGGTCAACATACCTCTGGCTGTGCACTGTTATCCTGATTAATAGCATTCATATCTTCACTTGGCTGTGTTGTCTCAATGCTGGGAGGATTCAGGAATCGGCTCAACTCCTGCTGTTGACTCTCTCGTAGACTATGGATAATGCTGCACGATTGCTGTTGTTTCTACATGACAACAAAAATAATTTCATTGGTGAGCCACGGTGTTTGATTATTTTTTTTTAAAGCCTTTTAAACATTTAACCAAGCAGCATCAGATGTGGATACCAGATGCATTGATAAAGCCACATCTATCAGATGGTCACTATTTAAATGAAGTGACTTCCATCATGTGTCTAACCTTCGACGCAGGAAATAGAGGATGAAACTTATAAACTGTATTAAGTGGAAGGCAAGTTGCTCAACTGCTGGTTTAAACCTAGAGTTTAAAAACATTTTTTTTTTTGAATCTGTGAGTTAAAAGTTATTGCAAAGAAAAAGAAACAAGGAAATTGATAGAGATTCACTAAGAATCACATGAATGTAATGAAAAAAATCTGATTTCTTTCACGGACTTTGGAATAGTCTGTCAATAAGACTGAAAAAACAGTAGTGAAAACCTTGGGACTGAGTACAGATTTACAATACAACTAGAAAAACAAAACCACTGCTATTATAAACTTACAATCTAATTTGCTTTTAAATTAAAATAAAGAGCCCTTAGGAAGGGTTTCACTTTCCTGGATAGTTTTCACATGCTCCCTCTAGAGAGACTTAGAGACTAACAAGAGAATTTGAAAATATATATTAACTTCCATGATTACATTCAGTTTATAAAAGGTTCATATAATGTGAAATGATCTGAACCATATTATTAGAGAGAAATGAATAGCATATTTACTTTAACATAGTGTAATTCAATATCATAATGAAATGAACAACAGAGATGAACAAACCCAGAATTGAGAGCTGAGATGAAATTTACTGCCATTATTATTACAGAGATGAGATCAAAATGAAACTATCTATCTGAATATGCCTTGAACACTGACGTTTCAGTTGGAATGTACAATTACATTCAAATTGTCCAGTTATGTTTTTTTAACAAATTTACACATAGAAAAAGCCACATCCCATGATCACTGGTTTCTCTGGAAAACCTCCACACACGAGAAGTAAGCTTTTATGAAGTTAAAAAAGGCATAGAATCATAGAATAGTTTGGGTTGGAAATGACCTTTAAAGGTCACCTAGTCCAACATCCCCTGCAATGAACAGGCACGTCTTCAACTACATCAGGTTGCTCAGAGCCCCGACCAACCACCTCTCTGGGCAATCTGTGCCAGTTTTTCACTACCCTCATCATAAACATTTTCTTCCTTATCTCTAGTCTAAATCTACCCTCTTTTAGTTTAAAACCATCAGTCCTAGGCCCTGTAAAAAATTCTGTCCCCATCTTTTAAGTCTCCTTTAAGTACTGAAAGGCTGCAATAAGGTCTCTCTGGAGCCTTCTCTTCTCCAGGCTGAACAACCCCAAGCTCTCTCAGCCTGTTCTCATGAGAGGTGCTTCATCTACCTTATAATTATTGTGCCCCTCTGCTAGGACCATTCCAACAGATCTGTGTCCTTCCTGTGCTGAGGACTCCAAAGCTGGACACAGCACTCCAGGTGGGATCTCATGAGAGCAGAGTAGAGGGGCAGAATCACCTCCCTCAACCTGCTGGCCATCTTTTGATGCAGCTCATCGGTTAGCTTCTGGGCTGCAGGTGTACATTTTTGGCTCCTGCCCAGCTTTTCATCCATCAGTATTCCCCAGTCCTTCTTGGCAGGGCTGCTCTCGATCCCTTCATCCCCCAGTCTGTATTAAGACTAGCGGTTGCCCTAACTCAGATGCAAGACCCTGCACCTGCCTTCTTGAACCTCATCAGGTTTACACAGACCCATTTCTTGAGCTTGTCCATATATGCATCAAAATATATACATCAAAATATGCTTTTCAATATAGGTATCAGTAGAACTCAGTCCTACAGTAACTGCAAAATCAGTCATCAAGGCAACCAGGCTATGACTTTTTATATGAAGGAAGGGTTGGTTTTGGGAGAAGAGAATAACCGCAAAACCGAATTCAAATTTCCTGAAAGTCATTTATATATATTTCATTCGATATGAACTTTGGTCAGCATATATTGTAGCTATCTTAAGAAAAAGCAAAAATATTTCTGATGATCAAAGCACTATGTAAATAGACCACAGAAGCACTAGCTAGGTCCGTACTAGTAAATGAAACAGCTTGGAATTTCCTGCAGCGCCGAAGCCAAGTGAGAGGCCAGGATTCGCAGGATCTAATCTCTCCTTTACCACACAAGACAGCTTCAACCGCTGCCTACTGGAGGCAGTCTCCACCCTGACCCATGTCTGGAGGGCAGTGATGCTCCAACAGCAGGGGTCTAGGAGACCATAGGGCAGTGGGCTGGGAGAGTATGAACATGCACAGGCCCAAACTGTGCTGAGGAACAGGCTAATGAGTATGTGTGACCTCATCCCAGTTCCAAGCCAATGCCTTGGCCCTGCTCTAGTTTACTGGCATACACACAGCTTCTGTGAGCCATGGTTCACATACCTGATTTGCATGTACACATTGCTAATTTGCACACACAGAGTCACTGTAGTGGCTCATTCAAATGATGCATCTTGATATGGATTCCCTCTCTGCTGGTGACTGATCACGGTATCTTCTCCCAGCAGAGGCAAGAAAATTATACAATCGCATTCTGTGAGGAAGGATTAGTCTATGAGGTTTCATCAAATTACATTGCTTTTTCTTTATTCCTTTGACTTTGGTCTCTGCACATGCACCTTTTCCTGCTGTATTGAAAAGACAGACAAATTTTTGGGCAGGAAGACAGTTTTTGCCTTCAAAAGATGCTTATTTTTGTAGCACTTTCAATTGAGCTGTAACATACTTTTTTTTTTGCTGAGTTAGCAACTGCCACATACTTCACATAAATATTATTGTGACTCCAGAGTAAATGAAGTATAGTGACAGCAAATTCCAACCATTTAGATCCTGGTTTAGCTTGACTTACTGCTCTGATTCGCTTTAAGCACTTCTTCAGCCACATGCGTATGGTCTGTTTGGCCACCTCCTCTTCTATGGTATATTCCAGTTGCTCCCTAGCAAGCAGCTCTTCCAGTTGAAGACTTTTTCTGATATCAACAGACCTATATGAAAGCATGCTGGAAGAAACACAGTGTTATTTTATTTAAATGCTGGTGACCTTATATTTTAATTTAAAAAATAAAAGCTGGTACTCAAGAGCTTAGTGGAAAAATACAGAACAGGTATGTCCAATGAATTTGCATTTGAAGCTAAAAAATGCTGAGATGATTCCAGCCAGGAAAGATTTGTGGTGCTCAAAACAAATAAAAACCTGATCACCTACAGCTAGCTACCCAATACAGGTGAGCTGCTGAACTGTAAGCAACTAAGGCGTTTGTGGGTTGTCCCCAACTATTTATGCCATTCTGTTATAATATTCCCTTTTCTGTTATTTCTAGTCAGATTCCCTGTCATGTTGCTACACGAGTTGGGGCAGTAATTCATTGCTTGGGATACAAATGCAACATGCAACTCCTGCTTATGTCAAACTGTCTCCAATGAAAATGCTAAAATTACTTAGAGCTGATTCCCTAGGACCTGTATTTTCCATCACTAATATTTTTTCAGGATAAAACCTATTTTTCGTATTACATTTAAAATGGCAGTGCCTCTGTGAATTCCAGTCTTGCCTTTTCCCAAGCTTAATGAATACCTGTTAGCCTGGAGAGAAGTACAAAGAAATAGAGAAATTCAGAGAAATATACCCGTTCTAAAAATTTAGAGAAGATGTCAGAGTACCTGAGCACATCATGGAAAGTGACATCGCCACCATTATGGAGCCGTTCCATTTCATAGCACATGTGCTTGAACAGCAACTTGTCCTTGTCGAGATCCACCTCCAGCCTGCCCCGCAGAAGCCTCAGTAGAAATTTCACTCGGAAGGTAGGGATTACTCCCTGTGTAAAATTGCATAATAAATTATTACTGTGACCTAACAACCGACTCAGACATCCAACTTGATCAGTGAGAGAAACACTGTTTCTCCAAAGACACCATGTCAAATCCTGGCCTATTTAAGTCATTGTGAATACATTACTGAAGAATATACACGTGCAGCCAGATCTTCAGCAGATTCGTGGAAGGCTTTGCTGTTACTTGACTGATACACAATGAGAATCCGTGCTAGTTGTTCTGCCAGAAATGTTCAAAGTTGCTTGGGGATTTAGTTTCCCCATTTGCATTAATCTGTAATGAGAATTATATGTCCAAAGAGATGCCTTTGAAAAACTGAAATTAAACCACAATTGAAACATTCACAGCCAAGTCTGTACCTGGCTGTAAACCTCTCTCCTTTTGTGTGCACTTTTGAACAGGAGAATGTTGGGAATTTACTGGGTTTGCTAAGGTCTTCTGCTCTAGGAGTCAACTAGCTAGTCAACTAGCACATGCTGTACTTTTTCTGATAATTTTTACCTGCTTTTAAAAAATTAGGACCGGAAGTATTTCCCTCTGGAACTGTGGTATCCACACTCTTTAAATATTTTGTTCTGTTAAATGAGCCTGACTGGAACTAATTTTTCTATGATTCTGTGATTCTCTGTTGTTCCACATCAGAGAGAGATACTACCAGTGTGGGGCACGATGGATGCAGAACTCTCCACATCAGGACAGACTGTGGCTTCCATCTCTAGCACAGCTATGTGCCAACTACAAGCAACCAACCTCTTTCAGCATAATGCTGTTCATATTCAAATCCTAGTGATGATATGAATCATTCAGATGATGTTTTAACTTGTGTGGGCATTTGAACAGCTCAGTCTCCCAGGTGGTCTTCTCATCCTAGAATTACAGAATGGTTGAGGTTGGAAGGAACACCTCTGTAGGTCACTTTGTCTGAACCTCTCTGCTTAAGCAGGACCCAGAAGCATGTCCAGATGGCTTCTGAATATCTCCAAGAATGGAGGCTCCACAACCTCCCTGGGTACCTATGCCAGTGCTCGGTCACCCTCACTGTGAAAAAGTGTTTCCGGATGTTCAGAGGAAACATCCTGTATTTCAGCTTGTGTCCACTGCCTCTGGTCCCATCACTTGGCACCTCTGAAAACAGCCTGGTGTCTTCCTCTTTGCACCTTCCTTTTAGGTATTTATATACACTGATGAGATCCCCCTGAGCCTTCTCCAGGCTGAACAGTCTCACCTAGCCTCTTTTCATAGCAGACATGCTTCAGGTCATTCACCAACTTTGTGTTCCTTTGCTGGACTCTCTCCAGTATGTCTATGTCTGTCTCTACGTTGTACAAAGGAGACGAAAACTGAATCCAGGACTCCAGGTGTGGCCTCACCAGTGCTGAATAAACAGCCAGGATCCTCTCCCTTAGTGTGCTGGCAATGCCTGGCCTAATGCAGCCCAGGATACCACTAGCCCTCTTTGCCATAAAGGCACATTGCTGGCTCATACTCCACCAGGACTCCTAGGTCCTTTCCTGTCAAGCTGCTTGCTCTCCAGCCAGTCAGCCCCCAACATGTACTGGTACCTGGGGTTGTCCAGCACTTCTTGCTGCAGGACTTTGCACTTCCCCTTGTTGTATTGCATAAGGTTCCTGTAATTTCTCCAGCCTGTTTAGATCCCTCCAGATGGCTCCATTATCCTCTGCTGAATCAGCCACTCCTCCCCATTTGGTGCCATCTGCAAACTCATTGAGGGTGCACTCTGCCCCATCATCCAGACCATTAATGAAGATGTTGAACAGGATTGGGACCAGTATTGATCCCTGGGATACACCACTAGTTACTGAACCCCAGCTAGACTTTGTGCCACCTTCTAGACCCAGCCATTCAGCCAGTGTTCAGTCCATGTCATCATCTTCTCATCCAGCCCATACTTCATCAATTTCTCTATGAGGGTCCTACAGGAGACAGTGCCAAAATCTCAGCAACACCCTTCTGAAGATCAGGCACATAAATGGAATGCAAGTCTGCAGACTTCCAAGGGAACAAGTCCCAGAGAGCCATGAGGAAAGATGCTATTTTATTGATCCTATGAATATCTACAATTGGTTTTAAATCTGCTATTGTAAGTACTTCACAGTAGTAAAGAATATGGGTTAGTATTTGAAGGGCTACGAACGATGGTAGATCACACTCACTGAACTTTCACAACCTGAACAGTAACTGCTCAGTGAGTTTTGTCAGCACACTTTGTTTTCCCCGTGTATTTTTTCAAGGAAAAAACACAGCTTTACTGGATTTCTGTACTCATTATCATTTTTTCTTACCTCTCTTTTGTCATCAACCATGTTCCATATAATTTGAAAATGCCTAAGATCATTATAACTTAAAAGTTGGTCTTCTTCAGTTGAGTAAAATAATGAGAAATTCTCCACAATGATAGCTGAAAATCACAAAACCAAAAAAAGCTATAAAGTAAGCCTGTAGTTACATTCTAACTGGTTAATCTCTATAAGCAACAATGAATTTCAACAAAGTGTGAATTCTCTTGTGCAAACTTCACACTAATAAATGCCTTTCTGTTCAGATGAGGATTTTGAATAGGTGATATACTGTCATGATACAGTACGTTATTCACTCTGCTCACATTTTAAAAGCTGTATTTTAACTGTTGGTGAGATACCTAATCTAATGTCTAAAATCAATTCGGACAATTCCAACAATGTTGGAAAAATGTTAACTGGGGGAAGGAAAGGCTCAGAAAATAGTAGCCCTTAGGGGAGCTATAATCTACAAATACAACACATCTCTTTGTTGAAAAAACTTTCATTCCCAAACTTCCTGTGTTTTAGTATATGACATGCCAGAGAAGTATCAAAAACATCATATGCATATAAGGCAACAGTGAAGATACAAGGTAACCTCAAACCTGAATAGTACAACAGACTCAAATCTTACATACCAATTGCCAAGATGGACATTTTTATTATTGATGTACATTTTCACTTACCAACAAGCAAATTTAGCATAATGTATGCAATGATGACATAAAATGAACAGAAGTACATAAGAGCACCAGCGTAATTTCCACAGTCTGTTTTCCAGTAGGTGCTGTTATCTGGTGTACAAAATGGAGGTTGAACCTTCAAAATAGAAGAAAACAAAGTCAAACAATCATTCACATTCAAGAAGAGATTCTTATTTTCACTGCAATCAATACAATAACTATGAGTATCATTTTTTTTAAAGTTTCAGAATTAAGAAATAATGCTGGAGGCATTATTTTGGGTAGTTTTTTTATTATTTCTTTAGCATTCAGAAACCAGAGAACAGTGAGTATGACAAAAAAAAAAGGCCCAGCTCTGGATCCCCCTACCACACACAAACACGTGTGTTATGCCACTGTAAAAAAAACAACTTGGTGCTCTGAAATGTGGTGGTTTTCAAAACATTTCCCTGCCCATTAATCTTAAAAAGAAAGGGAATATGATTTTCACCACAATGGAAAACCTAGACTGAATGGTACTTAGGCAAAATAAAATGATTCCAGGACAAATTTTGAGGTCATTAAGCCTACCATTCACAGGGAATGAGCCAAAATGCAGGCATTCAAGACGAAGTTAACCTGAAAAGTCACCTTGTCACAGTCAAAGCAGTGGAAAAGTGAGTTATTTCACTTCTGATCTTCAAAACATATTTTTTTGTTGTTTTTAAATCATGTAATAACTAGTCCCTTGAAATAGTACACTGTGAGTGTGTGATTGGAATGGCAATTTGTGTGCCATATTCTGAGCTTTAGTAAACATTATATCTCTTGAAGAGATAAATGCAAACGCAACATTCCTTGTACTAAGTTAAGATACTGGAAAAACTTTTAGATGTGTCAAGGGTGTCTCTTGTTTCTTGCCTACTTTATCTCTGGAGTATTTTATTTACCATGCAGTCGTGCATAATTTTGTTCCAGTCTTCTCCAGTAACTATTCTGAAGAGTACAGTAATAGCCTTGCCAGCTGATGAAAAATTTGCATGTCTGTTTTACAGGAAAAGAGAGAGAGATTGATCATTTCACATCCCAGAATTAAAATATTGGCAAGAAAAAATGCAAATAATTTCCCTTCTCCACTCTTATACAATTTTAAAGTGAAAATAGTTACAGTATTGTTTGAATGAGCTCATTGAATTATTTATTCCATGATTTAAGATATAATGACTGAACGGTAGCTTAGACGCAGGTCTGAGTATTTCGGCACATTTTATCATAGAGTGCAAGCAGATTCAGGGCCAGATCTTCTTTCCTGTCTCCAATCTCTCATTGAAGTCTGATAATGTTATTTGTTGGGAGATCTCTCGTCCACAGCTAGTTCACAGAACTGTCTCCTCTCTGTATCAGCCTGGTATGTGGCTCCTGTTACTGACTGATGCCAGTGAGTTGCAGTAGGTAAAATGCGTTTCAGCAGCTTGCAGCAAGTGCAGCACTGCTTCAAAGTATATTCCAGCTGGCATAATAAAGAAGAGCTCTCAGTCTGCTCCGGGCTGGATCGGGTGTCATTTGGTCCAACGCACAAGGACTGGAAAGATGGCTGTCTCCAACCAGAAATTCTGATTAGCGCTCTTCTGCTAGACCTAAGGATATGTCTGATTATCACCACAAATAAACTTCTTTCTAGTAGAATGTGACTTTTTTTTGGATCAGACCCATGAGGTAGTACATACTGTACCTGTTAATGTTCTCTCCATACTTCACTGTACCAAATAAAACCACTCCAGCAAAAGCATAACAAAGAAGCAGTAAGAACATTCCCACTATGATGAAGAAACTCTTGTACATGCTGACAACCACAGTAAGGAGTAGCATTTTCAGTGTCACCTGGAAGGGCAGAGAAAAAGGAATCCATGATAACACCCAGGAAAGCAGAGATAAAAGTGAAAAGAGACCAACTGCACTTCCCATTTTGAGAGTGAGTCCTTACACATATAAGTTAATGAATGAGCCCAGTGAAATGATACATTATGAATCAAATTGGAACTGAACATTTTGTGTCTTCCTCTGAAATTCAGTGTGCTTCTTACTCGTTAAAGAGAGCAGCATATCCACCTAATTTACAAGGTCAAGATGTTGCTCCTCAAAGAGTATATATAGGATAATACAGTGCAGGTTAATGCAGCAATAATACATCATAAACTTAACTATAATATTCTAGGATCAGTAAGCTCCAGAAGTATCAAAATTAGCATTGCAGAGGTGCAGTAAACTACTTTGGGTTTATCTGAAAGCAGTGATAATTGTTAGATAGAAATCACAGATACTGCAGCTTACCTAAAGAAATGGGTTAATGTACAGAGATGGGGTTTTCCTTAAGATCAGCACAG
Source organism: Pedionomus torquatus (assembly GCA_013398155.1). NCBI lineage: Eukaryota > Metazoa > Chordata > Aves > Charadriiformes > Pedionomidae > Pedionomus > Pedionomus torquatus. Next base: position 94,712 of record VZRU01001302.1, on the reverse strand, counting down.
CTTGATTAAACTAGTTAACTTCTCACACAAGTTGGCCAAAGAGCTTAAGAAGAGAGCATAATTTTGGAAATTACATAGGCAGTAGGCCTAGGTAATAGATATTACTTTCCCATGCATGCATATTTTACTCTTGATTGAGTAAATGCATACATACGTTTTGCTCTTAATAAAGTTCTTGCCCTAGATTGCCCTAATATCCTTAACCACTTTGGATTCTACGGAAAATTCTCTTTAATGGGACCAAGGGTAGCAGTCTGCTTTAGAATCATGTCAAATTGATAACTCATGCTGACTTTTAGCCATCACATTGCACAACAGATAAATTACTGAAACTGATGCACCTCCTAACATGAAAGCACAAATGAGTAGGTTAAAACCTTGAAAAAAACCTTTAGAATCAATCAGAAAGCTTTGAAGGCAATCACTTGGTCTATTTGCTTAGGAGAAGCAAGGATTTCTCATTTGACTTCTAAGGATCTACAGGCTCTGTGTAGCTTGATTGAAGGAAAACTTTTTATCTTTACTGAACAAACTCTCTGATTTACTGTTCTTAACCCCAGCAACCCAGTAAGGCACTCTTTTTATCATATTTACTTTAATATAGCATACTTCACAGAAAATGTTTGGATAGTCTAAAAAGTTCTACAGTTAGAGAATGCAGATTGTCACCACTTGTTAAACAAATGTGTTTGTTCTCTGCCTGTGCTTATTCTGCCAGCCTACTTTCAACTACAGCAGAGCAAATCCAAACACAAAAGAAATGTAAACTTTAGAAGTGACTTGCTTTGTCGCCACCTCGGTGGTTCCAGAAGAATACCCTGGCCCAGTATTTTTAAAAATTGAACATAAATCCTTTACTGTGATAAGACATACATTGTAGAGACAAGCAACACAGACCTGCGCTCTAGAGGAAGAAACTCATGTAAGAGAGCACTATCATAACAAGATAAATGCATCAACCATCACTCCACTAGTCTTGCAGAGAAATCAAATAAATAGCAATGCACACCACACCACGCCACACTGAAATGGCAAAGACTGAGGGCAGGGCAAAGTGTTCAGAGTTTTAGAGAGCATTTTTTTAAAACTGTGTGGTATTGCAGTTACATGTTTTGGGGGATTTTTGTTGTTGTTTTTTGTTTTGCAAAAAATGCAGCTTTTCTAATAACCATAATACAGTCCTATCATACAACGTACCTAAACCCTTGACATTTTAAAGACAGCGTGTAGTACTGGAGACAGCTTGAGGTCTCATTTTTCTTGGCATATAAAATGGAGCCTTACAGAATGAGCACTAGAGATGCACAGCAACTAGTCCTTTAATATATACGTGAGCACTGCAATGGTTGTAGTTCCTAATTTATACTTACGTGCTTCCCACAAATTGAGAAAAACCTGAAGACAATTACACATGCCCCCATCATGTACGTGTACGCATTCTGGAACAGAAACACAGAAGGCTTAATATGTTGTCCCCCAGCCATCTCATGGAAAGATCAGGATATTTGGTCTTTTAATAATGTAGGGCCGTTGCCATATGAAATAGGAGAAACCATAAACCAGTAGCACCAGCATTTCATTAACAGCAGAGCAGTTAGAAAATAACAGAAGATGCTTTATCACTTCAAAAACACTAGCCCAACCTCCCCATACATCAGACCAAAAACCCCTTCAATCCTCTATTAGCTGGGCTGTAATTACATCCAGCAGCCCCAGTCTACTTGTCTAGGCAGCTGCTGGCTTAGAGAAACTCCTCAGGCTTCCCAAGCTACTCAGTAGCAGGGAACAAGCTGTGGATGTCAGGGCAAAAATGACTGACCACATGAGACAGGTTTTTCCTCCAAACGGAGTCTGGGGCAGACAAGAGAGAAGCTCTCAGCTATTTTAGGGTGGTGATTGGTGACAAGCATCAACTATCCCTTCTCCTTCCCTCACAAATAAAGGAATCAGAGGTGTACGTACTGTTAAAAAAACAGGATGAGATGGAGAGAGATCTGATTTCCTCCCTTCTTCTTCATGCTTTCTTGGATTAAACATAGCCTCTTAATCAAAACCAGTGGTCAAGAATCACTGCTGGGTTTGGGACAGATTTTACTGTTCAGCAATTTTGAACTATGCCTTCTTCCATTCTTGCCTCTTTTCCCATCTGGATTTTTGTGCATTACCTCCTTCTTCCTTACTCCTCATGAGACTACTGTTGGCAAGAGCTCTGTCTCTTCAGGATCCTTCCTTTCCTCACTCTCATCCCTTCCAAAGACTTCATTTTTTAACATTTACAGACTCCTCCTCAAATTAGATAACTTCTGTAATTCATCATTGCCCAGGACAAGGATTCCTTCTTCTTGGCGTCAAGATTAATTTGTTTCAGCAATATTTCAGCCTTATTAAATTCCCAAGAGTTTATAGAATCATAGAATCACAGAATAGTTAGAGTTGGAAGGGACCTCAAAGATCACCAAGTTCCAAACCCCTGCCATGGGCAGGGACACCTCCCACTAGAGCAGGTGGGATGTATAGTAGTGATCCTACTGCTAAAGCTTAGCAGAAAAAATCAAGCTTAATCACTGAAATTGTGTTTTGTAAATCTTACCAGTAAGGCAAAATGCAGTATCACCCATATAACTCCAAGAGATGTCACCAAGAGATCGTAACGATTTCTTCTGCTTTGCCAGAAGCCAGAAGGTGACATGGCAATAATTTTCATTGTGACCTATGAATAAAAACAATTTCTCAGCTGTACTGAACAAATGGTTATTTCTCACTCTGAGAATGTCTAAAATGTTTGATTGAGTTAATCTTATGACCACTTTCAAATAACCAAGGGCAGTTTTCATGTCAGCTAACTGTTCCCATGTGGACAAGTTAGGTTGCTAGATCGGGTGGATTGCATAAACTTCCCATAGATGGAGGAAAGGCATTTGTGGAAGACCACAGATGACCTGAGACAAGGGAATGAACAGTATTCTGGAAGTGTCTCTCTCCATGAAATACTGGAGCAGTGCAGCTGTCCACCTTAGTCTGAATGCTTAATGTATAGATCACTAAGGTGAATGTGGGCTTAAGATTAAAAATAGTAATAGTTAAGCAAGTTATGAAGCTAGAAAAGTATTATATCAATAATATGTAGATAAAAGAGGCAGTAGTGTCCTATCTATCTAGTGGCCCATACGCAGACTAAATAACAGATGCACATTTGAACTCAAGAATATAATCATGTTCTGTAGCTCCCACATTCCAAATGAATTAAAAATAATTACTATATTGCAAGTATTTCTTGGTTTAAGGAACAATCTGTACTCAGCACCATCTGTACTCAGCAGCATGTAAGTGAATAAAGCTAACAGAAAAGGCAGTACATTTTACAATGTTCCTGCAAAAAAACAACAGGTGAAGTGCTTGACATTTCCAATACAGGTAATAGGAGAGCAGGCGGGAAGCTTAAGAATAGATACAGATAAGAAATAATCACAACAGCTAACAGATATCGATAATGATGTAGGGGGAGTTTCTCATACACAATTAGTATCAAGCCTCATAGCAAGTCAACTGTTACTATATAAAGTCATTCATTATTTGATTTTTTTCTACCCTACTTTGCAACACTGTCGTTTAGTAGTATCCTTTACATTTCTGAAACCTAAACTGTATATAAAGGGACACTAGGTTGAGGTGAAAGTCTTATTTTCCAGTCAGTTTTTTGCTGTGTAAGATTTTTTGAAGACCAACTGAAAAATGAGGATTATCGTCTCTGAATCTCTAAATCTCACCTTTGTCAAGTGAGCTGATGTGCCCTAGACTATAACCTCAAAATGAGGCAGTGCACACTGGCAGCCCAGAAAGCCAACTGCGTCCTGGGCTGCATCAAAAGAAGCCTGGCCAGCACGTTGAGGGAGGTGATTCTGCCCCTCTGCTCCACTCTGGTGAGTCCCCACTTGGAGTACTGTGTCCAGCTCTGGAATCCTCAGCACATGTGTTGGAATGCGTCCAGCTGAGGCAATAAAAAGTGAGACCTCTGAATTCTTCCTATTATTTTATACCACATAAACTAAGGTTTGCAGTAGAGGTTTAATACTGCATCAGGAGTTCTTAGACTGGACACAGGGCTGTTATCTATGCAGAAAGCTTTGGCCTTCTTCGCTGCTAGTGGTAGCAGACCACGTACGTTGCAGACACTGTAACCAAACTACGCTGCATTAGGGAAGATCCTGGCCTGCTTCCTCTGTCCATAAATCATGTGCACTCACAGTGTGATAGCTTGCCTGTTGAGACAGCCAACAAATTTTTCTTGGCTCTGAGAAAGTTCCTTTGAAATTCTAGAAATGTATTTGTTTCCCCTGGCAATATAAGAGAAAAAAAGTATTTCTAAAGACATAGTTACTAGGTAAATTAAAACCCGTCTGTGTATGATACAAATCTAACTTTTCTGTGTTTGCTCAGTCTCTCAAGAGATATTGATTTCTCCTGGGTAGGGAAAAAAGAAGCAGCAACACAGACATACTCTAGATACAGCTGCTACAAGGTATTCACTTCATTGTTTATTCATCACTGCTGGCAAAACCTATCACTGAAACATAGGAACTGTCATATTAGATTAGAGCAGTGGGAAATGCAGCCTACTATCCTGTTTCTGATAGTGGTCACTATCGGCTATTCAGAGGGGACTGAAAATAAAACACTCTATCACAAACTTATAAAAGGATTATGTACTAACCTAACCACAGAGGAAGCATCTTCTTTAACCTTATAAATACGTGATTTGTTACACTATAGACATCCTTACATAAAAAAAACAACAAACAAAACACTTTCTAAAATGTGTTTAAGTCTTTAGATCCCAATCTTATGAAAACAGGCCAATTACACTTTGCACAGCTGATTGTGGAGACAGTTTTTTTCATAGACAGAGAACTATTATCATATAAGATCCAGATCTAAAAGATATCTAATACTGGAATTTGACATAGCTTAATAAAAAGGCGTTAAAATGAAGTAGGGTAATTAAAAAAGGCAAAACAAAACTGAAAGAAGTTTGATGATGTCACAGCTACAAAATGGTGGGGATTAATTTACCCTGTTCCAAAGAACCAGGTAAAATAGAAATGGAGCAGAACTTCCATGTTACACCACAGACCTCGTGTTGCACAAAGTGAATTTAATCTGAGATGTTCACCGGGTTCACCAAAACACAAGTTGAAATCCTCAGAGTTGAATATATATAAAAGGACACAAAGCTGAAGGTGGTGGAGAATTATGATTATCGCAAACTAAAAGTTTACTTCTAGAATATGTGTTTAAATATGTGACAGAGAGAGCCCCAAATATACACATTCAGAAATAAAAATTGTAGTGAAGAATGAGACAATGTCGCTAAAGCCAAAATGAAACCTGTAAATACTAGTCTTAATCTCAAGAAGTTACAAAACATGTTACTTTACCTCAAGGACAAAAATGAAGGTGAAAACAACAGACATCGTTGCTAAAGGTACAGTCACCGGATCTGCAGCATCCCACTGAAATGAAAACAAAATCTGTTAAACAGAACTATATTGTCTATTCATTGTCTCAACTTTTCTTCCAGCTTTTGTTAATGAACAGGTTTCAATTTAAAATATATTCAGACAGGCATGGCATCTTGGTGTATTCTTCTCTCACAGAGTTACAGCTTAACTGGCAATTAAAAATAGTGCATGAGACTACAAAAAGGTGGAAATAGACTCAGCTCCACAAGTTGCAATTAATCTGAAGTGATCTGTGCCAACTGAGACTGCTGTATCTAGAAATCATGTTTTCCTACATTCATCACAGTAATGGCTCAACTGATCATTAACTGCTACTAGGCAATGTGCAACAAATGCTGTACTACTATAATGAAACACTCAGAAAAAACACAATTACCTTAACTGATAACAACACAGACTGGGCCAGAACAAGTACAGCAATAGTTCTCTTAAAAAATGGGTGCTGAGTTATATCATACATCTTAGCTCTAAAGCCGTCGTTATCTGAAAAAGAGAGTTTGAGGAGGAGAGTTAAAATACACAGTGGTATTTTCCCCCTATTTCTTGACATATTTCCCCTGTTCATTAGTGGCAAAATAATCTTTTACTGGTTTCAAAATACATTTCTAATTTTCTGCTACAATTTTCCATATCAAATAGAGCTTCTGAACATATAATTTCAAATACTGAACACCAGTGTTGCATGAAGGCTTTGGTACTTGTAGGGCAAGTGTATCATTCAACTGCTGTCAGGTTAATACATTCCATTCATATCATTAACAGCCAACTGCAAATATTTTTCATTTAGAAATTCATTTTTTCATTAAGGCTTATCCTAAAACCATCGAAGCACAACCTTTTTGGGGTTGATTTTAATAGCCTTATGCAGAGATCTGTAGTTGGAGCCTGTTTCCACATTAACTTATGCACAACCTCCTAGTGGCCTCACGATTATAATTTTAATTTGAATCGCAGACTCCTGGGGAATTACGAACACTGAGACTCAACATGAATAAAATCAAAATATCTTTTGATACCCGGACGAGGTGGGAGATGAAGAGGTTGTGCTATCTTCAGTCTGCTCTTCAGATCTTCCCATCGTCTCTGATCTACAGTCAGTAAAGCTGTCCCCTTAATAAACAAAGAGAATCATATAAAGCTGTTGTCATATGAAAGCTAGAACATTTGATGCTGTAAACATGAAAACAACAATCTCTTTGGTGCCTGAAATAAAGTTACATACGCAACTCTCCTTAAATAACACACTGTGTGGGTAAAGGAGTCTAAAGTATCAGCTGGTACTCGAGAGGATTTCTGGATGCATTAGCTGGGAGTTTCTGGGACTCGACGCAGCAGGCACAGTTGTTGCTCTTTGTAGCAGCAGCCCACTGTGGGCAGTGAAACACCACAGGAGGGCTTCCATTTGACTGAACATCATTTGCCAGGAAGCACTGTTTTCAAGAGGTCGATTTTGCCCAGACTTTGCTGCAGAAAATCCAGCTGCTTGTCAGTGCCGCTACAGTTTCTTGGGGAACGAGCCCTCTAGGTGATCACTGCCACTCTCCACAGCTCTTCTGCTTGGGATGGAATTGAATAATACTATGCTATGAATCTACAAGAGCTCTCCACAAAGGAAGCACAAGGAGAGGTGGAGATATGCCTTTAGGGCAGGTGCTGGTAGATGGCAATGTGTATGTTTTCATAATATAGGAAGAAACAAGCAAACTCCAGAGTTCAATGTTATTTAAAATGACCTTCAAAACAAAATGAGGTTCTCATCACTTCGGAGAACTGTAAAATCTTGTGGAAGGAATTGGGAGTTACAAAAACAGTGGAGACCTTTTCAAGGTAAATGTCACAAGCCTGTCTCCCAGACACTTGGCAGCTCCCCAAGTCAGCACGGAGCCACACTGAGCTGGGTGAAGGCTGGTGTGATCTTTGGGGCTTGCCTTGGCATTGGCTTGTGTGGGCATTAGAACTGTGGCTGTGAGATCAGAAGAGCTCCCTCTTGGGGGACATAATCTCTTTACAGAGCTGTATCCCCAGATGGTACCCTGGGAGTAGACGCCTTCCAATGGTATAAGGACAAAGCAACAGATGTGAGGATGCCTATGACTCGTGTCAGGCCCAAACAGTTTCATACAATGATTTGGGTTGGAAGGGACCTCAAAGATCATTGAGTTCCAACCCCCTGCCATGGGCAGGGACACCTCCTACTAGACCAGGTTGCTCAAATGCCTAAATTTAGAAATGCTTAAATCAAAAGGCAACTTATGGACCCGAATGAGCACTTCTGGTTTACATTCATTCCTGGAGAGCTCACTGCAAAGAAGGCAGCAGAAAAAGTAGACCTTTGTAAAATTGAGAAAAAGTGATGCCAAGTGGCTCTGCTTCTCAGAACCTACCACTTCTACCTGCAGGATTACTGTAAGGAGACAACAGAGCAGAGCCCCTTGAGTGGGACTACCGCCAGAAGAACTATGCTTTCATTCAGACTTCAGCTCAAAACTGTCAGATAATAACTGAATCACATCTTCACTGCGGATAGAACACATGGCCCTTGGATGCTATGCAAGTGATGGGCAGTCGTTGGTGGAACAATTTGGGCAACTGCCCTGTTGCTGGGACAGCTGAGGATCCAGCCCAAAACTGCCCATGGTACTTTCCAGTCTGACTCAGTCCCAGGTCTGCAGCTCCCTCACCTCACATGAAATACTACCACATATCTGAAAATATTTTGATTGGGTTTTTTTGTCGTTGTTTTGTTTTTTTGGTTTGGTTTTTTTTTTTTTGGTATTTTTTTTTTAGAAGATTATTTATTCTCATGTAAAATAGTTGATTCAGTCATTGTCCAACTCTACCCTCCTCATCAACTCCTGGTACTACTCTAACCATGTATCAACCATGAACTTTTTAATGCCAATATCTACTTAAAGCAACAAAGTTTGGCCAAAAACTCGTTTTAAGAAGTTGCAACATAACCTTCCCACAGTGGACTGTCTTTCTCTTTTCTTTTTTTTTTTTTTTTATAGAGTAATTGGTGGCTTTCTCTCTATCTTACTTCACATTTTTCCAGTTCCTGGACATTCCTTCACTCTATCTGAATGTTGATTGTGCTGAGATTCTTTCTCCCACTGCACAGTTAATTAACCTATTAATCTTTTCAACTGAAATCTGAAGATGTTTTCTTTTCCCTATAGTAAATACATAAAAATTAACAAGTATTCAGGAACAAAGAGAGCAAAACAAAGATTACATTGCCACAGTAGCTACCTAAGGTTACAAAGAAACAACTGAAGAAGTAAACCAGATGACATTATTCACAAATAATGTATACTGACTGTATTTTTAGAATCATAAAAATTCTATAGAAATATTGCATGATGTTCCTGTTGTGAAATTTACAGAAAACTGTTACTAGTGAGTAGCTTCTCTGATGTTTAGACTAATGCCTTCTCTGTATTCAGATATGAAGTTATAGGACTACAGTATTCACATCTGAAAATGTCGTTATAGTTTGCAGAAAATGTACAAGCAGAGAAAACCAGCCCAAAATGATAAATGCAAAAATCAGATCATTTTCTGAAAAGAATGGGAACCCTAACCAAGGCCCTACACCTCAGACTTCCAGATTTACACTGGCAGCGCATGCAGGGGCAATCTGGGCTAAGATGAATTTTTTGTGATCACAATCCTTATATGCCCTGTTTTCATGCTTTCCTGTTTCTTCTCATTTGGGATCACAGTGAACACAAACAAACTTTCAATTTCTACATGAGTATGAGTTGTCCTCTGTCTTTAAAGCTGCGTATTTAGGAGGAGGGAATTAAATACGAATTTTAAAAACAGTCACATATAAGTAAGGGCTTTTTTCCCCCCAGTTCATGTTTGTATCTCAAACCTTAATAAACCACCACTCTGGTGAAAGATTTACAGTGTTATTGTGGATAAATCACTTCAAAAGTATACTGTGGGTTGGCTCATATCACCTTATTCAGTGGCTGACTACACAGATGAATACTGTTATGAGTTAATGGCACCTCACTAATTTGTGAAAGAAACCTCACAAACTGCCTTTGGAGGGAACAGGCTGACACAGTGAACTTGGACCTTGTGCATGACTCTAATGGAAAGAGTGGCAACTAAGGGTGAAAACACCGTGTAGGAGATTGAAAACACTTAAGACTAGGTCTACTGTCACAAAACCATAGTGAAAGTCATACTAGTCAGGGCAAAGATCCAGCTCCTCTGGTACTATTTTTTCTACGATGATTGCCAAAAGTAGATGCCTATAGGTGTAGCAAGGCAAGCCAGAGCAGCACGTGGCTCCCGATAACTCTCCATTGCCTATAGAGCAGGTCAGAATTCATGAGATACATTCAACAGTCCACGCAAAACCGAAGGGGAAACGCACCACTTCCTCACGCCTCAACACCACGTGCACCACATCTCAACATGGTAAAAGGAAAGACTTTGATCAGCCATGGTCAAAAGCCATTTAAGTGTGAACTCTGCAATGTGATGCTTCTTGCTTACGCTTGTGCCTATGAACAGGCTTCCGAGGACATTGGCCTGTGTTGAAAGAGTAAAGGGGAATGAAGAAACAATTTCTATGACAGAAATGCTCAGCTAACATCTAAGTGGAGTTTCATGAACTATGACGTACATGACAGAAACACCCATTAAAATAATTTTAGCATTTCAAAGAATATTTTAATGGCCTTTAATTTAAATAAAATTACTTAATTTTTTTTTTGAGACTTCCTGAAAAATATTTTTTACCCATCAGTGCAATGTGGAAACATTTGAAGGAAAAGTAAGACTACAGAACTAAACTATGAAAATCCAGTGGGAGAAATTCTCATATTGGAGAAATTTCAGCTTAGTTAATTCACTAGTCAAAATTCAGTGAATAAGAAAACAAATGAGAAGCATACTGCTCCGTCTTCTCTAGAACAGATGTATTTTAACAAGGATGATTGCACTCCGTCTCATCAAAATTACACCAGAATCATGGAGGTACAAAATTACCTTCTGGATAGGGGGGGGGGTTAGGCTATTTATTTGGCTCACCTCTTGTTTGACTTTAACGCCTTGCTTGCCCATACAACAGTGTGCTGCTCAGCTCCCTTCTAGAAGCAGTCAAGTGCTTTTCTTGAAGGGCAAACTCAACAGCTGTGTTTGTGACAGAGTTCAGGTCAGGGCCAAAGCAGGGCCACGGCCAGCGCCTGGTTTGTCTCCAGCACACTGGGTTCTCTTGTGTCTCCAAGCCCCAGAGCCCACAATCATCCTTTCCCTCCAGTACTACGAGTGATATAAATATCCCTGCAGCTAGCTGCAAGACAGAGATCTCATTATTTTGGGGCACTTTGAACTGAAAGATGATAAAAATTAATAAGTGTGTCTTGATGCCACAGGGGCACCACAAGAGGCTCAGAAAAAAACAGTCAGATTAAGGGCTGTGCTGTGTGTCCACGGCAATCCCATCCAGAAGACACCATCGCTAAGAAGCGTACACGTGAGCTGCTCTGTAACAATTCACCTGGGGCCAGGTTTTTCTACTTTTCAGGATAATCCACAAAGCCCATGTGAACCGCCGTTTTTTCTTAGAACACTAGTTAGATTTTTGAGTGACGGACAATTAATTTTACAATGCACTCTGCTGTTTGACAGGAAAAAGCCACGCAGCTTTACTCTGGATGTGAAATACTGCAATTGCAGGGCTATAATGGGACCTGTTAGTCGTAACACATACAAGCATAACATGTCTTTTTAACTGCCACTGCATGTATGCCTACATCGAACTAAAACAGCAGAATGTGGAGCATCTGTAAATACCTTGTGCTTTAGGTTCAACCCCCATCTGGCAAGATGTCTGCATTGTAAATAATCTCAAATACCTTGTTTTCATTGAAATTAGCGATGACAACTCCAACAAAAAGGGTCAGTCCAATCATGCAGCCAAGGAATACAAAAACATGAATGTAGATTCCATGGATCTGAACAGACAAAAATATAATTAATTGTTAAAACAGATCAAAGTATTTATTGTAGAATTTAAAGATTCTGATGTGTTTCCTTACCGGCCCAACGCGATGAATAATAACATCTCTGACTTCCACCCAGCCTTTTAATGAAAGAACTTCAAATAGAGCCAGCATTGCATTCCCCACATTGTCAAAATTAAAATTCCGAGGATTTGCCCTGAAATACAGTACACAAATAGGTGTAACTTCAGTAATAAAGTTCTTCTTTCTATTTGTTACCTTGATTCTTTGTAGCTTAACATTTAAATAACTTGCCCTGTTGGTGTGAAAGCCTCTGAAATATGTCAAAGTTCTGTCTCAAGAATAACAAAACAATAGCAACAGCAATAAATATGTACAACATGATTTTTCTTGATCCCTATCTATGTTTTATTTTGTTACTCAAAATCTGATTCACACTGATAAAGCTTGTAACATGTTGCTGCATTTTAGTGGGTTTTTTCAATGAAATTAGCAAAATACAGCATTCAAGAAAAAATGGAATTGATGGCATTGGCCAAATTCTAAAATAAATTTATCCAAAGGAGACCAGTCTCAAACCCACATAAATCATTCTGACTCCAAAGTCAGTGAGATTGTTTAGAAAATGTTGCTCCTTATTTCATTGGGAACTGATCGTCTAAAGCAAAACTTACTGAGAGGCCATCATATCTTCTTGGCTTTCCTATACCATATGCTCTGATCTTTTGCATCAATTGTTATTCAAGAGGATGTTTCCAGCTGAACATTGAAAGTACCCTCTTTGGGCTAGGTCTGTACATTGCTCTGCCTCTGTGAATCGAGACACATATGCCAAGGAGCCCAAAAAATCTTCAAGAATTTATAAGGCAAATATTTGTATTCTGGAAGAATTGCAGTGTTTGGTGCTCCTGAAAATCCAATGGTTCACTGAAAAACACAGCTCTCAGATGCAGATACTTCTTTTGAATGTTGTTCTTACACTGACATCTGGCTATTGAAAATCTGGCCTGACACAGCTAACAGGTGGTATAAATGTCCTTGCAGTAAAAACATTTTTTCTGCAATAACAAAACATTTCCCCAAGTTTACAGTTATGCTGATTAGGACAGTTTTTGCATATTTCTGGATCAAGCTGAAGAGGATTGAATCTGCTTACTCGAGGAAGAATTTTTCTGAAGCATACAGAAAGAAAGACTTCTGCAGATGTCAGAGTTTCACTGACTGTTCATATCACAGCATATTATTTCATTAGTGCAGGATGGCTCTGAATTTACCACTGCTGGTACATCCTTTATCCATGCACATAGTCAATTAAAATAATTGTGGCTGTTCAGCTGATTTTGCAAAATGCCAACCAACTTAAAAATGTAAACAATTAAATAGAGAAGGTTTTGCCTGCTCAGGTATTGGGAAATATTAAGTGGACTTTATCAGAATACTAACACTAAACATAAATTTAGCTCTTCAGTAGTTTTTTTACTGCACTACTGCACTAGTTAGACCACAAGGATTCCCTGCATTGGAAAGAGAAAGAATAGCATGGTTGATGGCTATAGAAAAGGAAGACTGGTTTTAGGCATAACTTGCTCATTGGGATTTTTGTTGGAAGCTGTAGTCCATTTCTTTTTTCTTCCCATCTTTTCCTTTTATTCTTAGGTTCAGCTGTTGACGTATGGATCTTGAGAGGTCTTCATAAGAGTACTAAAGTATAATTAAGTGATAAACTTGGTTCAAGCCAATAAATCCCACTGTAAGAATAATTAACTCTACCTCCTACCTAGGTTGAGCACCTACAGGTATTTTTTTCCTTTCTGATTTATGAGTAGAACAGCAGGTTAAGTCCAGAAAAGTGTCATATATCTGGCCTTTTATTAAAAATACCAGGATTTTTATCCTTAATATCATTTGACTTACAATAAAAGCCCTCCATGAGCAGTGTATTGCCATGAAATTTGAGTAATTTTCAACATCAACAGCTGAATTTCTGAAGAAAGATAGTCCAATATGTAGTAACTCACCAGACTCGTGGCACCCAAAATCCAGGCTTTTTCTCTCCAGGTCTTAACTTTAAATTGAGATTTTTGGAAACACTTACATTTATTCTGAAGATGCCATGACAATCTTCCTGTAGTGAAATAAACCACAGCCTGAGATTAAATGATGACCTGTGAGAGATGCCAAAATGCCAGTAGAGACAGCACATTTGCCATGATGAGGAGGCAATGTAAACAGAAATGAAGGGTTATTTACAGACACAGTCACAGACCTTTACACAGAGGGAAAACACATCTTAGGAAAAAACACATCTACCCCCACTCCCTCAGTTGTTTATTACCATTTCCTCCATTGTCCAGCTTCTGAACAAGAAAGGGCCAATATCTCCCATCTCTCAGTTGATAGATCTGATTGCCTCACTGGCTCTTCCCAGCAGGCAGAAAGAGCACTGCATACTCTTATTTCAAAGAAAGAAAGCAGTTCTTACCCTGGAGATGATGTGTGGATCATTGCATTTAGCCAGTTTTCCAGCAAACAGCTGCACTCCAAAGCTTGCAAAAACAAGCATTAATGTCAGCAAAAGAATAGAAACCTGTAAAGATGAAGTAGACTTGTAAAGCTCTCCTACTGCAGACTTGAAAAAAAAGGGGTCAGATCCTTCTGTGAACTGCAGGAAGGAAAATTTTGTTCTATACATCTGGAGACAGGGCTTTTATGACTGACTTACTTAAGGCTCTGATCCAGTAACCTGGTGCTGTGTTATAATACGTATTATTATTAACATAACATCTAAGAATTGTAAATAAGGATAAAAACCTTTTTGCACTCAGTGTGCAACCTTGCTAAATTCTGCATGCGTAAAAACTGCCACTCACTTTGAAGAGAACTCTTCAAATACTTAAATATGTGCTGCTTCTGTTTCACTGAATCAGGCTTTACTAATTAATCTCTGTAAACCGTTGTTAAATATTTAAATCCAGGATAGTTACAATAAAGATGTGCATGAGTAAATGATGATGTAAATACAGTGTCTACGAGAAGCTAACTAGCTTTATAATTTTTTTCCTTGTTCTGTTTCTGTCTGCAAATATTTTGTAGCTTAGTTCTTTATAACAATGTGGCTTAACACAGAATTTTGCTCAGGAATAAAATGTCTGTTGTTTAGGCTGAAAAATATCACTCAGGGTAAGGTTTGTCCCAAGACAATAGATAAGGTTCTGATCAAGCAATCACAGGACTATTATTATTATTATTATTATTATTATTATTATTATTATTATTATATTTTATCATTATTATAACTGCATAATCATTATTGTAATAATAAAAACAATGACATAAAAATGAGATCCAGATATGTGATGAACAGCAGCATTGTCTCTGGTTGCTTCTCAAAAAACTTGGAAGTTTACCTTTGTAACAGTTTTACAGAAACCAGGTTTATTTTTCCTCTTGCAGAGCTGCCATACCCTACTTCTCATATTCCTTCCCCTACTAGAACTGTAAGGGGTAGGTTTTATTTCAGTAGTCCTCCTACATAATTATGGCCAAATAGATACTGAACAAATAATATAATTCAAAAATAATTACTACAACAGCTTTATTTAGTACAAATGTAAACGAGTTACTTATATTCCTAGTTTTAAATCTGTTCTGTGGTCATCTGCTATGGTAGCTACAATGAAAAGTAAACAGCAATGGAGAAGGGATTAGAAAACATAAACCTAATACCAAGATGGTATCTTTTTACTCCCCCATATATCCTTTTTAAGAACAAGGACTAAACCATTGGCACATACCAAAAAGATTTCCTTAAAGCCACTAAACAGCTCTCGCACCACTTTCCTCATCTGAGGAACCAGTTTGAAAATTCGAAGAGGTCGGAGGCAGCGGAGAACCATTAAAAGCTGAGCTCCCGATTTGGCAGGGACATTCTGAGGCATCCAGCACAGGAATATCAAGCTGACCTTGAGGAGGCAGAGCAGAAAAAGGCAAAGAAGGATTAGGCTTACAATGCCATGCCATACTTGACATAGACACAGCACAGAAGATGTGCTATAAATATATAAATAAATACTTCTCTTCCTTAAAATTAAAAGAAAGTTAAGGCAAAAAAAGCCAAATTTAGAAAAAGGACTTGTATCTCCTGTGCCTGGATGATTGTCCTAACTAATGGGCATCAGCTTCAGCCTTTGTCTTCCCCTTTGACTCAAAAATCTATTTTGTTCTTTTCAGCAGATGGAACAGTTCCAGAAGGAGAAATCAAATTGGCTGATTCAGAGCAGGGACATGAACTATACTCCTGGAGCAGGCAGTATCATCTCTCTCCCCCGTTCTCATTTCAAACACAGATTCTACCCTGAAACGGAGATACCCTCACCTGCCAAGTCTATTAACAGTTTGCTCGCCAGTTTTTCCTACCACTTTGTTACAGGCATAAGTAGTTTTTTCACTATATATTTGGAATTGTTTCCAAGCATCAATCTCTGGCAGGCAGTTATTGATTATAAAGTCTGTTAATTACATCTCATATTTTTAAAAAAGTATTTATAAAGCCAATGTTATTATCGGGGGACAGAAGTGAGAGTGACACAAAGAGATAAGTGCACAAAAAATAGAGGATCAAGATGGTATCACCAATATGACTTAAAACAGTATCATTTGCTAAAAAAAAAACAAAACAGTGGTAAAAGATAGCCACCCCACAAAACAAAATTTGCCAGTGTTTCTGACTTTCTTTCATATTCTTTTACAACCACCCCAAGCACATTTGGAATATCCAAGCTACATCATCTAAATTTTCCTTCAGACACGCAGAGGGATTCAGAGGGATTTCAAGAAACTAATGCACATACTGATTATGCATATTACAGTAGGAGTTTTGTTGAAGTATGCATATTTTTATTTATGCTAACAATGGAATCTTTGATACAAATTGATCGTGACAAATTTTATGCAGCACATCTGTCTGGTGGATTCATCTCTGAAAGATTTAATCTAAATCCATCAAAGCCATTTTGCTTAGTAATTTCTTCAGTTAGAGAATATTTCATACTGTATTATTCTGAGCACTGGTTTTGACAAATTCTGTGGTGTTTACTGTCATATGTGAAGGGGAAATGGACCCCCGTCTCTTGTGTTTGAATGGAATGCAAAAATTTTGCAAGGGGACAAAGAAAATGGTACAACAACTTTTCTTCATGCTTTGCTTTCTTTCTGCCATACTAACACCAGCAACAAGGACGTGCCCTCCTGTTAAGTGGCAGAGGCTTTTCAAACATCTTCTATAAAGCAGGAGAACTGTCCAGAGGCGAGGAAACAATGAATGGCTAAGAAATACACTAAATAAAGATTCTCCCGCACAAAAATATTGAGGAAAGGTCAGAGATTTTTAACATTAACAAACATTAATATATCCAGATATCAAAATTAAGATCACTAGAGAAAATTCCCATAGATATAAAAACTTACAAGATATATAAATATGTCCATAACTCCTCCAAAGTCCCTAATAACAGCTGTTGGTGTAAAAAACAAGCCATCTGCCATAATCTTCAGATTAAGCTCGATGCTCATGAATATTACGAAAACATATTCAGCAATCTGAAATTCAAAGCAAGAACGGTCATGGTTTAGGAACAAGCAGTGGAGAAAAACAAGGTGACTGTGCTTTGTTAAACGTAAACTGGTTCACTGACAGTACCTGGAGTGTTGGAGCATGCATGACTCTTCTAAAGGGGGACTCGAACATCATGGAAATGCAGGAGCATATAGTAACAATGATCATGACCCAGTCCAGGTAAGTAACCAAACCCAGCAAGTCACTGTGAACAACACATAAGGATAACCATTACAGAAATTCCAAGAGTGCTGTGGCCCTTGAATTGTGTCTACACCACAGTTAAGCGCTTTCCGATGCAATTAAGCTGAGGAGAGTCAAAGATTTCAATATTTCAGTAGCAAAACCAGGGAAGTTACATGCAAGTGAAGAAGGAAAGTCTGATAAAAACACCCTCTTCCTATTCATCCTCTTCCCCAAACAACTCCACGAAAAGAAAGGCCTTTTTTGGAGAAAAAAAAAAGAAGTACACATGTGCATGCACACATACACACATACATGCATGTGTGCGCTCACACACTTATACTGCAGGCTTATGTGACCAAGCAAAGTTACTTTTGCAGTGCTTACTAAAGCTGATGGTATTTGGTATTTTTCACAGCTCCAGTAACAGGATCTGTTTTAGAACTATAAAAAGAAAAAAAGATACAGTCATTTACATTTTATTTTAGTCAGCATTATAATTATACCATGCGGCCGTCATCTCCAAGTAATTTATATCCAAAATCAAGGCTACCTTTTATCTTGACAAAATTGTAAACATCTCTGTAAGTTTCATTTGATTCTATGCAATTTTAAACATGATATCAAGGAGCTAGTGTCACTTTAATTCATGGTCCACCTGTAATTCCTCTAATGATTCTTTAAAGTGCTATCTTTTTGGGTCTTGCTTTTATAAGCCAGGGATACTTGCTATTGAATTTTATGTTCCAAAGTGCTTCCTCAGGAGTTCTTTCTACAAAACATCTTGGATCATATCCTCAGCTGACACAAAAGCAATCCCTCCACAGGCACTATTTCTTTTATTACTTCTTCAATCCTTTTCTGATGAATATTGCTAGATTCTCCATATCTGAACTTTCCTATGAACCTGCTGTGCTTCACCTACCGTACCCAACCACCCATTAGGCAGCCAGAGAGAGTGAGAACCACTCTGTAAGTAATAAGCACGTCAAGGTGACATGAGTTAAGTTCTTGCTCCAGCAATTATTTAGCCCTTTTGTGCAAAGCAAAGAGAAGCTACCAGATTCCTACCTGAGAAGCCTCCCTTGACCCAGTGGTTAGGGGCACTTTTTACTTATCTTTTGAATCCTTGTAGCAAATCATGCTGAGGCAGGACCTGCACTGAGGTGTCCTGGAACCCATGTGAGGGCTCTGGCCTTTAGGATATGAAATTGCCATCACTTCCTCACTGACCTTAAAGTGAAAAATGGACTGTCCTAACTTAAAACCTTGCCACCAGAAGAGATTTAATGGTTATCAGTTACAAGAATGCAAGATGCAGAAGAGAACAAGAGGCTATGGTACTGTGCCACGGTACTACATGCCATGTTCATCCACTTACACCAGTCAGTATACAAAATATACTGGTTTTGGTGCCTTCCCACTGAACCCACTGACTTTTGTGGCTTTTTAAGCTCCAGTCTCTTCCCTGCATTGTATATAGCGGCATTTCTCAGCTTTTTTTACTAGAAAAAAAAAAATCCTACCAGTTTGAAAAAGATGTCAAGAATGTCTTATTTGGCAAGCTGGGATGGACAATTAATAAAGTAGGTAGGATTTAAGTAAATAAATAAACAAAAAAGACTGTTTAACAATAGCGGTTTACTCTTATATTTGCAAACATTTTAGTTAAACTGTAGATAATGTAAACATCCTGTTCTCTTCAGGCACTCCACAATGCTAAGAGGCCCTGACACGTATTTGACATGTGGATGGGAATGCATGTTCGTGTGTTTTGTTTCGCTGTTTGAATTTGCAACTGCTTCATGGACTAGTGAACTGCAATCAAGTTAGCAGCTGCACAGAAAAGTAGGCACTTAACTCTCCCAGTCTACATAGATGGGAGAACACTTAAATAAGGGTATGCTAAAATTAAGTATCTAACCTTCATGTTGTTCTACCTAGAAGCAATTTGCTGAAGGGCACAGAGAAAATCAATAGTAAAGTAGGGTGTTGAAACCAGGTCTTCCAAGTACCAGGCTCATAGCCTCAAGCTATCTTCTGTCTTACACTGCCTGTCTGCAAGGTGACATGAATTAACCCTCCAAAATTAGAGTACTAGCCATAGATATAGGTTTAAGATCTGTAAGATGGTTTCATATCAAGCTGCTTGTGCTCTGGGCTCTTCTCCTTTTATCTCCCACAGGTGAACACCCCCTTCCATTTTGCGTCTCTAATTATGGTCTAAGGCGTCTTCAGGTGAGCATAGCGGGATTCATTTCTCTTCACCTCTTTCTATCCTTTGAGTAACTGTAGGAGTATAAAGATTTCCCACCTTATGATGAGGAATAGGAAGGGAATAGCAAGCTGATTCCCCAGGGTCTAAAAATGGGGATATAAAACATTCCCCTTTCCTCTCAGATAATGCCTGCAGTTTCCCCAGAGTCTTGTCTCATCTCAGCATCAGACTGCTCAGACACGTCTGCCCTTACGCAGCATTTTATTGCTTCTTTTCCTCCAACAGGAAGACTATACACACCATAGGCAACTGACTGCAAGCTCATGTGGTGACCACATTCTATGCAGTTTCTCTTTCAGAATACAAGTTAGACCTAGGTTTCTGAGGACACGAACATTTGTCTGAACCAACTGTTGATATGGAAACAACTTACGCGTTAAAGCGAGCGCGTACCACCACTCGGCAGAAATTCCTGAACCTGTGTTCACGACCAACTATGAAGAGTGGTTTATCAAAATATGGATGATTCTCTCGCAGCTCCTCTTCTTGGACTTTCCTTTTGAAAGACAGAACATTAAATTATTAAGTGATATGCATTACACCTGACAAAAGTATCCCTTATGCTTCACTCTTTTTTCATCATGACTCAATAGTTTTTACTTCATACAGAGAATACTTAATTCAGAATAGTGTGCAGTCAGACTTTTGATTTTTAAATACCTTTTCATTTCAGCTTGTTCTTTTTTTTCTTGGATCATCTTTATCTCACTGTCTTCTCTCTGTGCATTTCTGTATCTCACTGTGTTGGAGTGCTAGAAGCAAAACGATTCCTTTTAAATGAGGTCTGTGGGTTGTTGTTTTTTAATGTTTCAGATGAAAGCAAGATACAGTATTTTACATAGGAAGATTCAAATGAAAAATCTTTATTTCCAAATGCACTGCATATCGACTCAGTCAAGCAAATTGTACAGTATTTTCTATCTGCTGCACAAGGTTGCTTATATTCATCAAGCTTAATTTCAGGTTTAATTTCATGCGTGAAGTCCCATCCAATGCAACTTTTAACTTTAAAAGCAAAGGTCTCATAAGCTCAGCTGATTTCTCTGAACTGGAATGAATACTATCAAAGTTACTAAGGGCAAAGACTGGGAAAGAGGCTTTTGGCACCCTTTTCAGCTTCCCAAGGCTGCTGCATGTGCTGCCAGGCAGCGAGTTGTGCAGAACATGTGAGTTAGTGACTGCAGAGTACAAGGAGAAGGGAGAGGGAGGGAAGACATTTTCCTAAGCTCATCCAGTGAAGGGAACAATCAGAATTCAGTGTTAAGTGAGTCTTTGGAGCACTCCTGGACTGGTATTGCTGGGTATTACCCACGTTTGCTTCAAAAGATTAGCAACCTACAGTTTGTTCCTACTTGCCTGTGGAGTAACTAATTACTCTTTATGTAGTTGTTTCTACGTGTGAAGAACATCTAGAAACTGACTGCTATAGTTTGAAAATGGAGGGACTGATACTGCCCTTTCAATTTTCATAGTCACAGAGATCCACAAACTATTGTTATGAATTTGCAGAGCTGAAAATGCCCATAACTGTATGAAACTACACCACAGCGAAATCCGTGACTGCTATTCTCTCTTTTAGTTTCTGTCCTTTTGTCTGATACTTATGTTTGAATAATATTGTTAAACCTTTGTCGGAAATTTTGAAATGTTGTTTTGCCAGCCTGAGTGATTTGTGTTATTCCAGAGTAAGGCTTTTTAAGGTGTCTTGGGTAGCAACTGTTGTGTTTCTAATGCAGTGTCTACAGCTTTGGTGAATCTATCTCAGCAAGCGTTTCAATATCAGTAAGTCCATCAGTGAAATAACCATGTCAATTATTTTGAGGATCATTCTAGTGCAATTGCAGTATTTGTTTTATAACTTCATTTCAAGATTTCAAAAGATGAATCGTAAGCAACATTATAGATAGACATTAGTCTTACACAAGCATTGATTACATAGTACATATTCTTATTTCTTATATTCTTAAATTGTAATCATCATTTCTATGAGGACTTACATCTTGAGTTAGTGTTTCCAGAGATTTTCCTCTGCTGATCCGCTGGCTGTTGGAACCATGTCTCAGTGACCTGAAACAATCATAATCAATTTAACGATACATCTCAAGATGAAATTTTGACCTTTACAGGATGGCCATTATAAAGCACTGCTCTCCAGCCATCCACTATCTCAAATTCTTATCATTTTTCTCTTGCTAACATCAGAAGCTTGTATGTTCTTCAATTGTTTTCAATATGGTCTAACATAAGCCAATTTCTTTCCTTCTGATGTTTAAATTGATAGCTTTGTAGTTGGCGAAGGAAATGACATTTGAAATAAAAAGGCATTTTTTCCATTTATACAGTACAATGAATTTCATTATGGTTACAATGAGGAATGTAGAATTCAGTTCTTTGTACAAGTCATTTCAGTTTTTCACACGTTAGGTATTGCTCAAATTTAATTACTTTTGTCACCTTTATTTTAAGAATAGTTTTAAACCACCCCTTCTGACCGTGTTTACCTGCGCTCCTGTCGTATGTGATGCTGGACACTAAGTATTGACCTTTCCTTTGCAGGCTGCCCCTCAAAGGATCCACTCAGCATGCGTTGCCTAGTGCAGGCCCTATGAAGAAATATAATGATAGAGACATGGATTTTTCAGTATAAATGATAATTTCTGAGGTAGCATCTTCCGACAAAGAAGCTTGGCTTTCTGGGAAGCAAATACACAGCCTAATGGACACTAACAATAAAACAAAAATGGACTTTCCAGGAAAACATAATTCCAACACATAACCAGTCATCTTCTCCACACCTTAGCAACACCCATCTTTGTGGTTTTTTTCAGTTTGCTACAGAATTTATGGTCCCTCGATACTTCATTATGTGTGGAAAGGGTCAAGCCATTCACTATCATCAGGAAAATCAGCTTCTCAGCAATAAAAAGGGGAGTAGTACAAGTACAGGTGTCATTTTAGGGCAGCTCCCTTTCAGGGCTGTAGGTGGCAAAATATTTATGTACACACTCAAGACTTGCATCATATCTTTGAGTGTTCTTCTGCGTAACTGGGACCACATATGGATTGAAATGAAAAGCTGTACATTGCTGATATCCTGCAGTCTGAAATGTCTGCCCTCTGGGAATGCATCGAACTTGCAACATTTTGTTGCGTAGGTTTGTTCACTTGTTTACTCATTTGTTTTGTTTCGCTTTTGCTGAGTTCTGGCAAACCTGCTTTACAGTATTTCGGCAGATGTTAGTATTTGTTGCTTAGTAAGAGTGCTGTGGCTAAACAGAGCATGCTTATCTTTATCTTGCTGGCTGCAGTGAAATGGATTTGCTTATGAAAAAGAGAGGTTCTCACTAAAAGAACTCACACAACTCTGCTGATGGTTAAAAAATAGAATTTCAACTTTGGAAAAATATTTTTGCTTTTTGGGAATGCTGCAATTTTAAATTTACACAGTGCACACCTTACTGCTCATTTTGTGCTATGCAGTCATGCAGAGAAACTCACACAAGACACAGCTGGTAGTATTTCATACTTTTTAATGAACTGAATCTCCACTTTTTTGAAAACATGAAAAAAAATATATGCTATTGGAATGTTCATTCTATTCACCAGTCTATTGTAATGCTATTCTTGATGGCATGGGATAACCATGCTTGGTGGCAAAAGGCATCACAGGCACATTCTTTCCTCAATATGATTTTGGTTTTACTCTTCTTCACTATTTCTCCTTTTGGATTTGAACACGTCAGTGATAGGTGTAGGGATCCAAAGTGAGATCTGGAAGAAAAAATGAGAAGCTTAAAATGCTCATCAGCAGCATCACTGCCTATCATACTAGCATGTTAGAAAAAATATTGTGCTATACTCATTATTGCATTAGTTTACACTACACTGAACTGAAGCATCATGCCATTTAAGAAAATTACTGTGTATCTTATAAAATGCAGGTTATATTACCTAAATAATGAACAGTTTAATATAAATGGATTTTAAGCGTTATGGAGGATGACATCACATAGCACTGTCAAAGACAACAGATATAATTCAAATACCTGTGCAATATCCTTGTAAAGGAAAAAAAAAAAAAAGAAATAAAAATTATTTCCTAAACACAGATCCTAACTAACTCCATTAAAATCCCTGGAAAGCTCACAGAAGGGCTCATTGTAGGTGTCATCTCAAAGCATATGGAGGAAAAGAAAGCTATAAGAAGTATTCCGCATGGATTAACCAAGGGGAAATCATGTCTGATTAAACTGATAGCCTTCTATGATGGCATGACTGGATGGATAGATGAGGGGACGGTGGAGGACATTGTCTGCCTTGACTTCAGCAAGGCTTTTGACACCATCTTCCACAGCATCCTCATAGATAAGCTTAGGAAGTGTGGATTAGATGAAAGGACAGTGAAAAGGATTGAAAAATGGCTGAAATACAGAGGTCAGAGGGTCATGATCAGTGGCAAGGAATTTAGTCGAAGGTCCATAACTAGTGGTGTTCCTCAGGGGTCAACACTGGGTCCAGTGCTCTTCAATATATTCATCAGTGACCTGAATGAAGGGATGGAATGTACCCTCAGCAAGTTTGCTGATGATACAAAACTGGGAGGGGTGGCTGATACAGCAGAAGGTTGTGCCACCATCCGGTGAGACCTGGACAGGCTGGAGAGTTGGGTGGAGAGGAACCAGATGAAATTCAAGGGCAAGGGTAAGGTGCTGTATNCCTGCTGCCACCTTCAGGCAATGGACCTGGGAGTCCTGGTGGCCAACAGGATGACTGCGAGCCAGCAATGTGCCCTCGTGGCCAAGAAGGACAATGGCATCCTGCAGTGCATCAAGAAGAGTGTGACCAGCAGGTCGAGGGAAGTTATCCTGCCTCTCTGCTCTGCTCTGGTGAGGCCGTATTTGGAGCACTGTGTTCAGTTCTGGGCTGCTCAGTTCAAGAAGGACAGGGAATTGCTGGAGAGGGCTATGAAGGGCTACAAAGATGATTAGGGGACTAAAACATCTCTCTCACAAGGAAAGGCAGAAGGACTTGGGTCCTTTTGGTCTGGAGAAGACTTGGGGGGGTTCTGATCAATGCTTAGAAATACTTAAAGGGTGAGTGTCAAGAAGATGGGGCCAGTCTTTTTTCAGTGGTACCCAGTGACAGGACAAGAGGTAACAGGCACAAACTTGAGCATAAGAAGTTCCATCTAAACATGAGGAGGAATTTCTTTACTTTGAGGGTGGCAGAGCACTGGAACAGGCTTCCCAGAGAGGTGGTGGAATCTCTTGTCTGGAGACTTTCAAAACCTGCATATATGTGTTCTGTGCAACCTGCTCTAGGCGGACCTGCTATCTGCATTGCCCTGGAGTATTTTGCCTTTTTTCCAGCTGCTGCTCCAGCAGGATATGGGTCTGTTACAAATGTCTGTCTTAGTTGCCATTCTCAAGAGGATGTCTTGGGTATCCTCAGGCAACTCATATGTTATTAGATGTCCATACATGGCCAACTTCATTGAATGCTTGGTCAAATAATTGAATTAATGATGTTTGGAAGATATTCAAGTAATGATTAGGTGGGCATCTAAAGATAAAGTAGTCAGCCAAAGAACTCACTTGGCTCCACTGTTGGTATTGATTAGACCTCTATCAATTTGATGACAGTTCAACATTTATGTCACAGGCAAATCTATGTCTGGAGGTGAATCCCACACCTGGAACAACTACTGTGTCACAGTGTTAAAAATTTAGTGGTTTCCATATTAGAGTTCACGATAAATGCTTTCTTGACTTGATACATCTTCACATAACTGTAGATGGTCAGAATCTTTTGACCTTTATTTAAACAATGCAGACAAAATTCCCTTTTTTAAAAAAGCTTAAATTGCCCTTCCCATCTTCCTCTACCATCTCTATGAAATATTAGATAGGTTCACGTTCACTTGTGGAGGAAAGAGGAAGTTATGAAGCGAAAGAGAAGCGACAAGAAATCTGTCAAGCTTCCGGACTATGTACTTGCAGAACTCTGAACAGTCCAGCAGTTGCATACTACATGCTCTGAATTTACCTTGAAGAGCAGAAATGGAATAAAAAACCCTGAAAATAAAAATGCATAAGTTATCAGAAAAGTAGGCTATAGGTTAAGACCATACAGAACAATACTATATTGGAATACTACATCGTTCGTATTACCTGCAAACAATTATGATTTCCAAATTTTTGAAGTCCTCAAAACTCTTTCATCCTTTGGAACCTTTGGAAAATAAGAAGTGAGCAGAGTGTTCAAGTAACATTCTTTGAGCTAATGCAAAATGTTAAATGCTTTCATCAAAACTTGAAAATACCATACCTTTAATATATATTACGAGGTCTCTTGCAGATGGTATGTGTATGGATCACTTTTGGACTTCTTAGGAAGGAATCCTCTCCGCAATAAGTGTTTATTCATCATCTTGCATCCCAGTATAGCAACTGATTTATTGGTTTTTTATATTATTTTAATGAGTGAATATTTGTGTGTTCAGTAGTAGCTGCATAGCTTACCGTGTGCTTTTGTTCTTGTTCTCCCTGAAATATGCTCACACTGAAGTCTTAGCAGTGTGGTATGCTGCAGTAAAACACACAATTATCAGCATGATTCAGCACTGTTTTAACTATGAGTCTCTATTCTTCCCAAACCTTTATATGCTGTCATTATACTTTCATCTGACTTGGAAAATATAGTTAAATGTGACAATGTACGATTCAAGATGAATGCACCTGATAGGTGTTCTACTATTTCTCTCTTTCATTTAATGATTTTAATTTAATAAGGCACTGTCTGAATAGCAAGAAAAAGGCACATTTTTACCACAGCTGCTTCTTTGGGGAAAATATACTATTTTTAAAAGAAAACTAAATTTGTCTGGTAAACTAAAATGGAGTACCAATGCAACTTGGATAATTCATGGTTTTTCTTTTCTGCGATTTTTTCTTGCTTCCTTCCCTCTGTCTCTAAAGGAAAACAAAACAAAACAAAACAAAAACAGTAGTAGCATGTTTTCTTCAGTGTCTTCTTGAACTATGGTAGCATACTTTCTTCCTTTTAGCCGTTCTGTACTCTCATTGTCATTGTTACTTTGCTGTTTCAGCTTTTCCTCTACCAGATGTTTGTATAACAATTATTTTCCTTGGATTACAGAAGAATTGATAGAACCAATAGAGAAGAAGGTACCTCAAGCGAACACCTACTCTATCACCTCTCTCAAAGCAGGATCACAATGGCTTACAACACATGATGTCCAGGCAGTCTTTAGGGAGATGGGCTTGTTTGTTTTGGGCAAGAGGAATTTAAAATGTGCAGTTAAACTCTGCAATGATCAGAAGCTGTGGCTTAGAGGATTCAGACTGGACATCAGAAAACCCTCTCTCAAGGACAGGGTAATGCAGTGCTGGAACCAGAGCAGCTGGAAGATGCAAAGTGGATCTGTTCCAGGGTCCTACTTGAAGTGGGCAGTTGGACAAGAGGTTGAGTTGCCCCCTGGTGGTATTTAAAAGATGTGGTGTTGAGGGACATGGCTAGTGATAAACTGACAGTGCCAGGTTAACAGTTCTACTTGATGATCTCAAAGGTCTCTTCCAACCAAAAGGATCCTATGATACTATGACACTATGGTCATCAAAGTTCCGTTCTGACCAAACTGTCCATGTTCCTGTGATCAACAAACTAATGAAAATGTTTGGTCATACTTTTATGAGAGGTCTAGAGAGTCTCTAGAGAGAATTTAGTCAGAGATCAACTTCATAACTTTCCTAGAAGCACAGATAATCTCATTTCTTGCTCATTCTAATATTCAGAAATAAATAATTGTATTTTGCAGAAATACATGTATGTTTTTACATCAGTATGTAAATACTGATGTTTACATTTTGACTACAGTATCAGCAGTAATGAAAAGCAAATAAAACGCTGCCCACTTAAAAGATGTTAGTTTTCCAAACTCTCACAGTATACATTTTATAATAAACTGAATTTTTGCCATTTTGGTGAGTTTGATTTACTTATCAACAGACCAGAGAACTTACAGTTATTCCTTGTATTTTATAAAATAAAGGCATAAACCCTTATGTGAGAGTGATAGAATACTGGTGCAGGTTGCCCTGGGAGGTTGTGGTTTCACCATCCTCAGAGATACTCAAATGCTGCCTGGACACAATCCTGGGCAACTGGCTCTATATCCCCCTGCTTAAGGCTGCTACTGATACTTTGATTGTATTTTGGACTATGCAAGACTACTTTTAATTTGCTCAGCTTCCCCACCATTCTTTATTGTTGACAACTAATCCTCAGTGCTGGAGAGAATGGACCAATTTATACACAACATTTTGACTGCACCTTCTTCACCTTCTCTATTTCAGAAAGCCAGTGGGACTAATAAAGGACTAGACATCCATTCGCAGACAATGATCCCACAAGGAAGGAGGGTTAGAAGAATCAAAGGCACAGAACTTGCTTTTAGGACAAAAAGTAGTTCCCATGGCAAGGGAGAGTGAGAGAAAAGTGGGAAACTATGAAGATATGCAGGCGGAATTAAACTTGCTAGAAGTGGTGGCTATTTCTGCTGAGGGAAATACATCATGATTTTCCGAAAGAAACAGTGCCCTTTGTAATTCAGAGGCACTAAGTACTAGTTATTCTAATAGCCTGTAACTCAATTTTGTTTTGTTTCACTTTCCTTTGAATGCTGAGGTGTCCTCAGCATGGATTTATGCGGAGAGTTAAGCCCCTCTGTGCTCTGCAGGAAAACGAAGAGACCCGAGACCTCTGTTCTGCTGCACAATGTAATGTTAGATGAGCAGGTGAGACACTGCAGGTATAAAATCTCTCTCTCAGTGACTGAGGGCTATTTATGTCCTTCTTCCTCCTCTTGGGGAACATGACAAGCTGCAGTTCAGTATACAAAGGGAAAAACAAGGTTTGGAGAGAGGATGATGCACAAGAGAGACATAAAGGTACCTGCGTGTAATGCATATTCCTTTCATGTGATTTGCTATGTTGAAACATATAGAATTTGATTAAAATATAACTTGACAAGGTTTAAAAAGCAGGGGGAAAATCGTAAGAGGTGGAATTAAGCTTGAACAGTCTAAAAATTCTCCTTTCAGTACAGCAATTTGACGAAGTTGCCCATGGGCAGCTTTTTTGTGCAGAGGCATCGCTTTAAATAATACCTTAATTCAGGTAGACAAAAATTAAAAAAAGATGCAAGAAGGAATCTTTTCAGAAAGAACATCCTGAGTTATTGGTTATTGTTCTCTGCATAAACACCATTTTTTCCTTTGTCAGATGTTCTAAATATCTGAGACTTGGCTACTTTTATCAAGGAGTATACAGCACTTGCCAGTAAAGTAAAAATAAGAGTCTCTTGTCTTTCGAGTTTTCCTGTGTTCCTTCACTGAATCCAAAGTTTCAGCTGTAAATTTTATCCTTTATTATCACTTCTTTCTCTGTTTGTAAATAGTTTGCATCAACATTGGCATCAACATGGAAACACTGGCCATGCTGAGGACCAGCAGGCCCATCACTGGCAATCCTCTCTATCAGCACATGCACCACACATATCCTGAACACAGATTTTTTATGCTGGAACAGACGCATTGCAGATGTCACAGTTCAGAGCTTATTTAACAATTTTGCAGCCATAACAAGGAAAAATAGCCATTATTTGTTCCCTTTTCTCAAGAGGAGAAAAAGACTTCCTTTTTGTGAATGACTTACAAGCATCCTTAGAAAGCATTAGATGACACATCATCCCACATTTTGCTTACTTGACAGAAGTTTCTCTTAAAAGTTCATCACTGATAACAGATAGGAAAGCACAGTAAATGTACATTAAATTAATATATTAAATAGATTAATTAAACTATGTAAATTGATGGATTAGTAAATGAAAATGTATTTTTTTTGCCTCTGAAACTTCAGAGGAATTTAGAGGTGATTAAATAAGAAGTTCTCCCAGATATAAAACTCTAGCAGAAGTTGTGCCCTGAAGGACCAAGGGGAAATCAGCAGAATTGAAATTGGAAGGTCCAAGTTCTGATTTTGTCCTGGTACCTCTGAGAACTTAGTGAAGTCCAAACAATGGTGTGCTTGGATTCTTCTCCTACTCTGCTTCAGACTTCCCCTGAAAATGAGACAGTTCTGTGCTGACAGAAGACTCAATGAGAATTCTGAATTTCTATTTACAGGACTTCAATTTTTCTTCCACGTAAGAAAGAATATAGCACCTACAGATGTCATAGGTTTTTTAAATGTCTGTGTCTGCACATTTCCTCTGTGGTATACTATAAGAAATATGCCAAGCAAACTGACATGTAACTCCAGAGGTGTCAATAACATTTCACAGCTATATTATAACATAGACTTTTATTACAAACATTTTAGTGAAATACTGCCATGAACCCTGTATCTAAAAAACTTATTTTTAAAGGTTTGTGATTAGGACCATGTGACTATTTAACTATTCATAACATATTCATATATTTAACTATTCATAACAGTAATGCCTGTAAAATCAAGGCACATTCACGTAACTGAAAGAAATGCTTACAAATAGAGCCCTAAGTTTTGTTAAAATAGAATACTTATAGTCTTGTAGTTACGTTTCTCAATAATATTTTGACAAAGGGCGAATTAGTAATTGTTCATGTTTTCATTACCATGGGTTTAAAGACAGATAAAGTTGCACATTAATTTCTACAATTCTCCCTGTGTTGTATTCTTATAGAGTATTAAAAACAACAGAATAGCTGTAATATTTTTCAAATGACATGTAATTACATGGCACTTTTCAAGCAACTTCACAATTTAGAAGTCACACTGAATTTCTAGAGTACTGCTCCTCGTAAAACACTGCCATACTTAATCTAATACCACAGCTGTATTTCTCAGATCAATTATTCATGTTTACACTGCTTATTTACTTGAGACCAGCCATTCCCAATATTCTGGAGAGAACCCTGCTTTGGTGAGAATGTATATATAAAAAAAGAATGACCTATACATTTTTGGCATTGCTAATGAACCTTATATATCAATGATAGTCATTCTAATGTAAAACCAACAGCTGCATGAAAAGCTGCAGCATGGTGACACCCATGTGGTAACTTTAGACATGGGTCTTGGAGACTTAGAAGTGCATTATTTACTTACGGTGCTGAGTACTTACCCGATATGCAGTACCGCAATGAGTGATCAGTACTAAAACGTTCAGGAAATCCTTCTACAGAAGCCACAGTTTTGAAGTCTTCTTCACTGTATTTTTCCTACTTGGAATAAGACTGGCTGTAGTCCGTGCTTTTTAGTGTACAACCCTTGTGAATGTTTATGTGCATACATATGCACAAACTAGGCTGGAAGTCTAAGCAAAATAGCACCCCTTATGAAAAGACACTTTTTTGTTAATTTAGAAGCAAGGAGAAAAGAGCTGAAAAATTATCTTTCCATGTGACATAGAATTGGGTTTGTGTGGCAAGATTTTGATAGCAGAGGGGCTACAGGGGTGGCTTCTGTGAGAAGCTGCTAGAAGCTTCCCCCATGTCCCACAGAGCCAATGCCAGCCGGCTCCAAGGCAGACCTGCCACTGGCCAAGGCCAGACCCGTCAGCCACAGTGGTGGTGCCTTCCCATTTTTTTTAGAAGAGGGATAAAGAACAATGGCTCAGCAGCAACCGGGAGAAAGGAGCGAGAACAACTACTCTGCAGACACTGTGGTCTGTGAAGAAGGAGGGGGACAAGGTACTCCAGGCACCAAAGCAGAGGTTCCCCTGCAGGAAGGTAGAGAAATTGGGAGTGAAGTTAAGCCTGGGAAGAAGGGAGCTGTGGGGGGAAGGTGTTTTAATATTTGGTTTTCTTTCTCATCATCCTACTCTGATTTGATTGGTAATAAACTAAACAAAGTTCCCCAAGTTGAGTCTGTTTTGCCTGTGACGGTAATTGCTGAGTGATCTTCCAGTCCATATCTCAACCCACCAGCCTTTTGTTGTACTTTCTCTTCCCCATCCAGCTGAGGAGAGGAGTGACAGAGCAGCTTTGGTGGGCACCTGGTGCCCAGCCAGGGTCAATCCACCACAAATACCGAAGAAGAAAAATCTAGCTCTTGTTGTTGTTCAAGCTTATAATATATCCAGACAAAAGAACAATTTATCTTTGATAATGATGGCAATCAATCTACTACAGGAGACACCATCACAAATATTATACATACAATAACATTCATGAAAAACAAGGTTATGAGAAATGAGACGACAATCAAAACATTATGAAATCACTGTCAGCTCTTACCTTAGAATTTTATTGATTGCTGTCTCTTTTTCCAGAAGGTTTCTTGCTCTGATGCTGAAAACAGATTTGCGAAGCTATAAAATTAAGAAAAAGACAGTGTATGTTTTGCTTGCCATAAAATATAGCACTTGTATTTGACAGACCAATGAAACATCACACATGATGAGTGTATATAAAATTAAAGACATAATATTCTCTATCATAAAGCTGGTTTTTATTTTCACAGTTTGTGGCATGGGTGTCCTTTCTTGGAAAAGAGAAGAATAGTCACATAGAGCAAATTCCTTAAGAAATATGTAAGATCCTAGCCTTATTTTGGAGGTTTTAGCCTCCCTATTCCAATCTTTACCTAGTTCTGGGTGCAAAGAAGCAGATTAGTTGTGTTAACTACCAGGAATATATTTCCTTTATTGCAGATTTGTTTTCTTTTCTGGTTGGCCAAGTCACACCTATGTCTTGATCCTTGCTAATCTTCCCCTATGGATTTTGAGTAGGCTGGATCATACTCTGAAGATGTCTTGACTATACAGAAGAGACAGCAGAAGTGCAGAAGTCTCATTTCAGTGCCTAGAGTTAGATGAAAGTAGGTCTCCTACTTCTCCTGAAATCAAGCCTGCCTGCCTGTCTGTTCCTGTCCTTGCCATTTTTGCTATCCTTTCATTCCACTTTTTTTCCCTCTAATGTAGAGAAAAAAAAATGTGGTAAGTGAAATGTGTTTGCCTCTGGTCATGAACTGTGTTTTGGGTATATTATGAAAAGGATTTCCTGGACATTAAATAAAAGGACTGGGAAACGAGAGAAAACAAGCACTCAACTCCTAAGCAAGGAGTAACAAACACAACAAACTGAGGAACAAATCACAGCTGAAGGAATTGCACCTGTGTTGAGCAGAAAGGCTCTGAGACTTTGTAAAACTTAATTCTGTCAACTATTTGGAGATTGCTATCTTGAAGCAAATGGTTGAGAGAGATTTGGGAGTTCCTATCAACATATCACCTCTTTTGATCAATCTGAAATGGATTCTTTAAGCACATTGCTTTAAAACTGTTTATTATAAACCCCAGATTTATTTAATTGATCTGTGTCTGACCTAGGGATGTAAGTAATTGATTTCTAAAACCCTACCACAAATCCAAAGTCAAACGACAAATAATTTTGCTAGAACTTTGCTCAAGACTCAGACTGACTCTGATTCCCAGTAAGATGCCTTACTTTGGAGAAAAAGAGAAGCCTACAAAATATCTTAAAACTTGTTAATTATGCTGGCTATCCTTAATAAAATGGCTACTGCTTTTAAAGACACATCTATAACAGCAAGCTACAAGCTCTGTCTTAGCACTTGTCTTTTCAAGTGTGGCCCCTTTAAACTTTTTCAAGTCCTAACCAATGTCTGTGGAAGTAAGAACATAAATTATTTGAAAAAAGCCACTATTTTGTTCTTCTGTGGGTTTCTTAAAAAAAATGTAACTTGAAAACTGAAATAAAATATGCAGAACTTCAGAATGTGGTTTGGAAAATAAGGTACTAGAATTTCAGGTAAGATTAAAACCTATAGTAACAGAATTGCTGAATATTTGAATATAACAAAAAAATTTGTTTTATTACCTGGATATGGTTAACATAATTGAAAATCACAGTATGAGATCTATCATTATATTAAATATTTTGTAGTGGTAAATATTTAATGTGTTGAAACATACTTGTGTAGGTTTTAACTCCTTTGCAGTATCTCAGCATAGGTTTAGTTGATTTATTAGCATGGAACTTTACTATGGATTTAGATATAACTGAAAATGTTGAAAGCAATGGCAACTCTGTCACATCTCTTTTTTTTAATAATGTCAGTGACTATTAACTGAAATACCAGATAATTATTTTTTCCTCTTACCAGGATTGCAGAAAGAAACTGCCAAACTATAGGAGCATCTATCCTTTTGCAAGGTGCTACCTCATAGTTTTTTAGGGTTCAACTAGGAACATCAAACTTATGGGAATAATGAAGGGGGAAAAACAGCTTTTTGTTTCAGTTTTTTTTTGTTTTTTTTTTTTTTTCTGGTTATAAATAATTGCTTTAGAATAATTGCAAGTACATCAAACATCAGGGAAAAAATACCACCTGTGCTGACTACTAATGTGTTCTGTCCATTTATTGCTAATAACATTTCTTTGCTTGTTAACATCCTAGAAAATTAAAAGATTTCATACACAGAAAGCATCAATTTCCTTCTAGATTTCCAGTTTTTGGTCACCCAATTTCAGAAAAAAAGCAAATGATTTTTCCTAAAATTGTCTACAGTTCCCTATCTGGCACAGACCACTTCTTTTAGGTGCTAGAAACAGATGTGAAAACAACTTGGCATTAAGCATGTGATCCAAGCAGGGTAATTAAACACTGGAATATGCCCTGGGAAAGCAGGAGCAAGAAGTTGACTTCATTTCAAAGACTTCACAGAGAGGCTGGGTCGTTGTGCAGCTACATTTAGTGCTTTCCCCAATCAAAATTTTAAACCATCTAGCGCAGGAGAGGAAGAAGAACATCTCAGGAAAAGCTGCTCGTAGGTCTGCACCAAGGGCCACTTACATCTGGCACCAGGGGCTGCTGAATCCTCCCTCTAGGTAGCAGGACTAATAGAGAAGGAGGCAGTGGAGTGTGTTTTGCATAAAAGCATACTGCAAAATCCCTTGAGCACCTCAGGTGGAAATGGTTTGAGCCCCTGTTTTTTGATGCCTTCAGTGAACCCTGCTGGAAATCTGCTGGAGATTTGCAAAGACAGTGCTGTGCTCTGGTATTTGCACAGCCAGAGGTGCAACATCCACAGAGACAGAGAGACAAAGTAAAGCGGTAGGAAGGAGCCTATATCTGGAGCTACCCAGATGGTGGAGAAAAGATTGGGTTCTAGGTCCTACTCCCAAAGCTGTTTGTGAATTCTATTCTGTGTTGCTTAAAAAAATAAATGCCTGAGAAATCATGGGAATGGGCATAGGGACCAGAAAACAGAGTGTTGCACCCAGTTATTTGTGCAGAGTGGATTTATCTTTCCAGCACCTTTTTTTCACAAGGACTAGTTATGAAACTTGCACCTGAGGCAGCATGTAGTGGGAGGTGTCCCTGCCCATGGCAGGGTGGTTGGAACTTGATGATCTTCAAGGTCCCTTCCACCTCTAACCATTCTATGATTCTATGTCCTTGGGAATTGCCCATGGTATAGGCATACCCAATGGACTGAGGCTTAGGTGAAATTTTGAAGGTTTTTTACCATCCTGTCTGCCTCTGTGTTGTTACAGATCTTAGATGGGGGACAGGTATCCAGTTCTTTAATCCAGGAACACATGAACAAGCACGAGATGCAGTACTTTGGTGTCTAGAGATCACAGAGGTGCAAAATGGAATGGATAATAAAACCCAGGCATTGCCAAGGATTACGGCTTTTGAAGATAACGGTCTTCATTACTCTTTTGGACTTAGCAGACCTTCCTTCAGCAGAAACATGGTAAATTTATCTTAAACTTAAAGTAGCAGGAAGAAGGAATACGAGATAATATTTTTAGACACACACAATTGATCCGTTTCTCATGTTTAAAGAAGTCAGCAGTTAGTCAAATAGCAACATGCATATGTCAATATGTGTGTAGAAGAAAATAAAATGATATTATAGATTTTTACAATGTGCCCTTATTTCTATATTATATAAATAAACCAAACTTATTCCCATTTGATTTTCCAAATTTGCATAGCACACCAGGCAAATGCAATGGAACTATGCAAACAAAAATTGGGGGTGATCATCAGTTTTTTGTTTAATAATGTCTAGATGCTGCATGCTGGTGTAGAAGGAGGCTGGCAATTAAAACTTGCGATACCTGCAGAGTTCTTGAATGTTGCAGAGGAAATTATTAGCAGCGTTAATGTACAACAGACATTACTCAAACAGATGATGTGGAATTAAATAAGTACAGTATAGTCTACTGAGGTTATTTTAGGGTATATCTGTTCAGCCTGCTGGGTTTTTTATTACACACTGTGATGCACTGTGAGGACACCCTCAGTGTATCTTTATTAGCTATTATTTATTTATTTATTTCTTTATGCAGACTAGAGGCTGTGCAGAAATAACAGCGCCATATAACTTTCTGCTATTGAGCATTATTTTTTAGCATAAAACACTGTCCTGAAATCACCTAACAGCATCTGATTACTCTTAAATATGTTTTCAACAACACATTTTAAAGAACTCCTGCAGGTTACTTTAATTTGTAAGGAACAGTTGTGACAGGTCAGCAAATTACAGATAATATTTCTTGGATTAGATTTTAGTTGGAAAGTGTGTGGTCCTACAAAACAATCAATAAAGCTCATGTCTTGGTTCACACATTCCTTGGAATTTATTTACACAGATCTACCAGTAGACATAGAACTAGGAAATCTGCAGGTAGTGCTTCACCCACAAGTGCTGGCACCCTCCACTGCTGCTGTTGGCAGGACAAACTTAAGGCAGACAATGACTCAGTCCCATCAAATGCTACATCCTATAAAATCTCATTCTTCCAAATCGACAAGGACAGAGCAATAAACCACTGTAACTTTTGTAAAAGAAGCTAAATCACATAACATTGTTGCTCTGCAAGTGCCACCCGCTGCTTTGAAAAGGTACTGCAGACATTTAAAATGACTAAGTAGCATATTCAAGAATTCCAGATTCTCTACCGTGGAAAAAGAGTATCTTTGGCATAAGATTAAAAGCAAAGCAACATAGGAAAGTACCTATGCTAGATGACAGCTAATGGCTGTGGACCAGTCCTACAGCCTAGATGTACTGGCACTTTCAGAGGGATCTACACCAATTTCTAACAGCTAAGATACGGCTCAGTGGCTACAAGAAATCCTATTTATTATCAAGGTTTTGATATATTTTGCTAGCACAAACCCCAGCAAGCACTGCATAAAGCAACTGTTTTCAACTTGAATTTGACGGAGAATCGTATGCTATCAACAGGTAAAAACTGTGGTGATGTAGTGTATTATTTTTGTATCAGACCATCCCAGAGTTGGCAAGAGACAAGCGCTGCTGGGAGGTCTGCAATCCAAGGTGAGGCAAGGTCATAAGTAAATAATGAGAGATACATGTCTGAAATGTTTGGTTGACATTGTGGAGAAAAAAAGTGCATGCAATATGTGTTTGTTTTTTTTTCTTTTCTTTTTTTTTTTTTTTAAAGCAATTTCTTAAGTATTTTATGAAAATTAGGAATTTTCGCTTGGTGCTGTTGATATCTTTGATAAGAAACTGCAGGACCACATGAGAATATTCTCCTGTATCATGCTAGAAATTCCAAGAAAGGGAACAAAAAAATAATCCAAAGCTTCTGTTTCACTTTGGAATCTGTTGGATGCTGATCAATAGATTATGTAGACTTGCAGAACGAACAGCCTATTAGTTATTATCTTCTTATTTAAACATGTACAGCTTCTAGGGATGATATGAAGAGTTTGTACCATAAGCACTACATCAGAGTGATTTTTAAGAAACAGTGAGGAAATATTTGGGCAGAATCTGTTCAAAGCTTGAATATTCCATTAAATATGGGATATTTTTGTCCCACAGGAATTTGCTGAGTAGCCTTTCAAATGCAAACATTGTTATTTGTTCAACAACATTTAGCCTATGCATGTTTGCCTTGAAGAGATCAGACTATCAAAACGAATGTGACAAAAATATGAAGAGTGATGGAAGACCAGACTGCAACATATTGGTTGGTACCTTACAAAACACTCAAAAGAATTTAAGCAGGGTAAGTCACTAAATCCTACAGAAGTCAGTGAGGAATTTCTTTTCTTTTGAAAACTTTGCTTAATGACTACAGAATCACAAAGGGTGCAATTACAAGAGACCTCTAGAGGTCACCTAGTCCATTCTCCTCTCTCATAGTGGTACTATCTTCATTGGGACAACCCTTGGCAAGGTTGTTCTATACAAGAAACAGGCTCTCTAGAGTCAAGACTGTGGTCTAGCGTTAAATAATTGTCACAAGGAGTCAAGGGCTGTCCCTTTTGATCAGATGTCTAAAATGAAAAGTGGGCATAATCTCCTTAACTCCTGGGAGTCATTGACCTGAAATAGCCTTAATTCCTTTTGTAGCTCTCTTGATTGCTGCCTGTCTCTAAAGGAAAGCCATGTCCTTCTAATTAGCTGACTACCGGTCTGGAAAATCTATATGGTCTTTCATAATCAAGAACCTTTTTCATTTAAGTCTGAAAATGTGGACATAGTTAATATTAGCATACACATAAACCCCCCAAAGACTTAGAGAGGATGATAATAGGCCATATCAGACACATGAGGGAGCAGGTCCAGGTAGGGAGAAGAATCCTTCTCTTCTATGTCTTATCATACAATGGTTGACTTTTTCCCTTTGGCATATCTGACTTTTACTTTCAATGGTTTAACATGTAGGTTTTCGGTAGAATCATAGAATCATGGAATGGTTTGGACTGGAAGGGATCTTTAAAGGTAATCTAGTCCAGTCTCCCTGTGATGAGCAGTGACATCTTCCCCTAGATCTGGTTGCCCAAAGCCCTGTCCAACCTGGCCTTGAACACTTGTAATGATGTGACATCTGCCACCAATTTGGGCAAGCTGTTCCAGCATTTCACTACCCTTATCATAAACATTTTCTTCCTTATATCTAGTCTGAATTTGCCCTTTAGTTTAAAATCTTAACCATTGTCCTATTGGTACAGACCCTTGTAAAAAGTCTGTCCCCATCCTTCTTATAAACCCTGTACTGAAAGGCTGCAATAAGGTTTCCTGGAGTCTTCTCCAGGTTGAACAATCCAAATACTCTCAACTTGTCCTCACAGGAGAGGTATTCCATCCCTCTGATCATTTTGTCAAATGCAACCTGGACAGGTTTGTTTTCTTTTGTTTTCTATCTTTACTCAATACTGGAGGCAGGGAGACCTTAGGAAAAGCTAGTAAAGAGGACTGGGTAGACTACTCATGGCAGCCAACAGGACTGTGGCAGTGAGGACTCCTGGCCGAGCTGATGTGGACTTGTAATACATTCTTCTGTGTGCACAGTAATGGAGAAGGTGGCTCTACTCCACACCTTGAGCTGTGGATTTTGAGGCCCAAGGGAAGAAGGGACTGCAAGCCTGGGCTGGACTGGTAATTGGAATAAACTGATATGGAGTAGGAGTTTCAAGTGGGAGGTAACTTGGGGGGAACAAGGAAGAACAACACTCCTGCTTGTACAATCACATGCATAAAATTCCCTTCACTAGAACAAAGCGTTCCTGACTATATTTAATCAGTTCTTGTAAATGATGTGAGAGGGTGAGGGCAACCAAAGGGCTTGGAGAATGAGATCTGTACATGCTGGGAAAGGGAGAGTAAAAGGCTCAAATAGAAGGGCTTTCCTGTAACCCAGCCCCTAATTTCCCCTCCCTTCACTCCAAACTAATGCATGTTCTTTTTCGTTAAAATACAAGAGCCTAAAAATTTTGCTTTGTCTGAATTTTATTTGATTGAAGAAATAGGAAGACTATGATCAGCCCCTTCTGCATTAATACATCTTCAGAGCCTTTGTATCAAACACTTGAAATCTTTTAGTGCAAAAATGATGAAGTAGAAAGCTCATGCCAGAAAGAATTGCTGAATTATGGTGCTTTGAAAATGGCAAAGAATTCAGTTGCCAGCCTCTTTTCTCTCAGAATATAATTGAATATTGGTCTTTTCCAGGCAGAATTTTGAACACACTATGCAGAGGCAAGAGTGACAGAAAGCAATTTAAAATCATCAGAAGCCAGAGACAGACCACAATAAGAACAATCTTGTTACTATTGCAGTTCTCTCTTCTATGCTCTGAAGGCAAACATGGTCACAAAAGTTAAATGTAACCTGCTGAAATGTGTATGTTAATTGAGAAAGTGTCTTCTTCTAGAAATTGATTATTTAGACTCAAGGACATAGGGATATTGTTACATAGCTGTTTTATATGAAAATAAACAAAATTTCTAAAAAATGCAAAATAGACTAACAGTTCTCCTGACTAGTTTGCAGAAAACCAGAAATACATCACTGCATTTACATATATTAACTTCATTAGAAAGATCTGATAAGAACAGGCATGGGACAAAACCGATCTTCTTTGAAAACCCAGACTATAATGAGCAAGAAAATGCTAGATTCAGAAGCCATTCTCATTCCAGCAGGTAGATTGTTTTAATGACTTTTCTGAATGTTAAAGCTAGATAGATTTTGGCAATATCCAGTGAATGACATAAATAGGTAAGACTGAACCACTTGAGTGTGTTCAATTAACAAGCAGTATACCGAAAATAAAATTGTAGGGCAGAGTTCTACTCAGATACTCAGTACAGGGATATTAAGATAAAGCTTGAATTATTTTGCTGATACTTATGCACAAAGTTCTGCAAGAAGTACTTCAGAAAAAAATGCAGTATTTACTGTTTAAAAATAAGTAATATTTTCTACCAGGAATTCACATACAATTACACTTCATTAGTTTTTGTTATATTCAAAATTAATACGATACAATTATTCTTTCAAATTACTTAGAGAAAATAATAATAATCAGGAAAACAACAGAACAAAGAAGTACAAAACTCTTGTACTTCTTGTGCCAATATTCTGCTTTGCACAACAAATTGCCCAAAATAAAATTCAGAAGAGGTTGATTAACTTGGGATATACATTTATTAGAATAAGAAGCAGAAATTCTGGAAAAGATGATTTGTGAGTAAATATTCTGGTCTTGATTCTTTTCTAAGAAGGACAAAATGCAAAGAAAGTTTACTAGTATGTCTTCATGCTTGATGATTTTCTGAAAGATATCTCGGGACACCCTGTCTTCAGTACTTAGAAAAGCTGAAAGGCTATTTCAGCTTTTACAATTAGAAATACTTTCTACAAGGAAAAATTCTTTCAGAAAACGGAGACTATATGTGGTTCTTTTAGCAAGAAACAGAATAGCTAATGAAGGAAGCTGAGCACAGATCAGAAGAAGACATGCCAGAACAAATTGCCAGATTAAGCAACAACATCTTATCAAGAATAGGTGGCATGTCTCAGCAGCTCACAATTGGAGTATCAATGACGTTAACTAAACAGGTGTTAAAAGTTAAGGACAGTGTCATGTTGAATTTGTGTGTGAAATTGTAAACAGATAAAATCATAAACTTTCCCTGAGGTGTCAAGAGATAATGATTTCTACATAAATCAAACGGTTATCTCCAAGGAAGTACTGAGGCCCTTTCAGGTTGAGGCTTATAATTGGGTTGATGTTTACGTTACATCCCATCTAACTTTAATTGATATCAGCAGGATCACATCTGGGAATGAAGAATAGCCTTAAATTAGCGGGTGCAAAGCCATCACAGATCATTATGAACATACCACCTTGGTGCTCTGACTCCCTAAAAAATACAGAATCCAGCATGACGTTTGCTGTTTAATATTCATAGTCCTCAGTGGTAATGGCTCTGGTTACCTCCAAGATCAGCTCTCACTTTCTGACCATGACCTCCTGTCATTCTGCTGTTAGCAGGAAATCAATGGGAGAGGCATACGATGTGGGAGGTCCAGCTTTCACAGGAGCTAGACTGTAATGATGGATCTTGCTACCACAGGAAAAAGGAATGGTTACTAACTACACTTCTTGCAGAGCTAAAACCAAAACTCATACATGAGAAAGGAAACAGGATGATAAAGCAGACAGAAAAGACAAAGTATGTTTGCTACTATCCAATTAGTCTTACAAATGCAGGCATTAGAATTGTTTTGTTTATATTTTTTTTAATTAAATGGGAGATGCTTAAAGTCTGAACTATAAAATATAGGGGTATGCTAAATGCT
Source organism: Pedionomus torquatus (assembly GCA_013398155.1). Classification (NCBI taxonomy): domain Eukaryota; kingdom Metazoa; phylum Chordata; class Aves; order Charadriiformes; family Pedionomidae; genus Pedionomus; species Pedionomus torquatus. Next base: position 52,960 of record VZRU01001302.1, on the reverse strand, counting down.
CTTTTGGTTTGTTTTGGTAATTCATTCCCGCTGTGCCACTACTATAAACACGCACATGGGTATCTGTATATATTTAGCCATGGGTGTTTTCAAAGTTCATCTCGTGACCCTGTCTGTTTTGAAGTTTAATTTAACAGCAACGGGCTGTGTTGTGTGACAAAAAGATAAGTACCTGTCAGGAACGTCTTCCTCACAACAATTTTCTGCAGGGCTTCCTAAAAGTTGGATGTCTCCTAAGAAAGCACTCTGAGGTGTTTCTGTGCTCCTCTGATTCTAGTCTTGAAGTTAAGAAGCCAAGGCAAATGCACCTAGATCAAATCAGCTGTATTTTACTGGACATTGATTTGTTGTAAACCTTACAGCTCCTTTAGTTCTTTGTCCCCTGAAACTTGCTGTGAACATCCCTCAGGCTCTTTTGAGAGCCACCAACATGAGATGTCTTTATTTTCTGCCAGCTTCCTTTCTTCTCATTCATCCTATCACATAAAAATTCTACATTTCCATATTTCATCCAGTTCTCCTATCCAAGAATTTACTGAAATACTGAAATTCCCAGAATACTGTGAATAATATTCATATAAATGTAGAACTATAAAAGAACACTTCCCTCTTGATCTCTGAAACTCCCTTTCTCCCACAAGTACAATGTTCATTTAGTACCATAACTCCCTCTTTTCACCTTTCCTAAGTTATTTTCCCCATCAATTTTAGAGCAGCACCATCTCCTTTTTACTTGCACTTTTTCCTAGCAGTCTTCTTTCTTTCATCAGAAAATACCTTCATGGTATTTTCTACTATAACAGAGGTGTGATCACCAACCTGGGCAGTTTTGGTATCTGTAATTAGACCCACAGCTCTTTAACTGATGGCCTGCAGACCACATCAGGATAGACTAACGCAGCATGCAGTGGAAGAGCTCAGTGGCAACATCAATGGGTTTAAGAAAATTTGCTCAGCAAAACTTCAAACTGAGAGCAAAAAATTACCATCCTGCATTTCCAGCAATACTGCTGTTCAGAGAATTCCAGTTTTATGCACAAAGTTACGGGTGGACATAAACAAGTCAACTAAAGCATCATGCTAAGCTCCCCAACAAGCATCCATAATGGATATAGCCCAGGTGTTGCTGGCATTGAATGTAAAAGAATGAACCTGGCCCAGCCTGTCTTCGCACCCCACCCACTGAGAGAGAACTCTTAGGGGATGTATAAAAGGTACAGGGCATTTAGGAATTCGAAAGCAATTTTCATATTATTGTTTGGTTAGTGTATTACTTTGATGATAGTTTAGAAGTTTGGAAGAGTTAGAAAAACTTCTGGAACTCACAGAACTGTCTAGAAAAAAAGAGTAGAGCAGAGAAATCTTTTTTTCCAAAGCTGTTCTTTTGATTTGACATTGATGAAACTAATTTCAAACCTGTTTTCATAATGGTTATGTTAATATATATACATAAAGAATATTTTCAATTACTTTGAGAAGGTAAAATACCTTAAAAAAAGGAAAGAATGCAATGAAAATTTACTCCTTAGAACACCTTTTCAAGGAAGTGGGTAATTATAATACTGAAAAGACTAAACCCATTATAGAAGAGAACTGCTTTTTTGATCGGCACAAGTTATGAGTCTGATTCTGAACACAGAATCGACACCACACACACACACACACATATATATTTAGTGACAGGTGTTTAGAGAAAGAAGAAAAGAATGTTGCTGGAGTGGCAATAAAGGAACGTATGTATGAAGTGCTTCCTATCACTTCAGTAGGTGTGGAACACAGAAATACTGATACAAGTCCAGAAAAAAATGGAGGAGCTAGCTACAGTTCAGCCACCATAAAGGAAGGACAGTGTCAAATCTACCAGCAGAGCCCCATCTTTTGATTCCGCCTTATTTTTTTATCAGTTACAAAGCAAAAAAGATGTGGAAAGTTTCTGAAGCCATCACACTGCTATCAGGAGCACTGGGAATGCATCCTACTAGATACTGGCATTAGTAAAATATTTGGTCAGGTTTCTTTTTTAACAAATAAAAGTAAAGTATGCATGTAAGATTTATAATTAAGTGCAACCAGTCATTCCAAACTTGTTTTAAGGATAAGATATTTTTAAGAAGATTTGTTCATACAAAAGCGAGGTTGCCTTGGCAACTGTAACTATAGAAAGCCAGAGTAATTACTTTCACAAAATCATTGCCAGTGCTTTCTGCCTCTTATAGAAATGTGTAAATACCTTGTTTTAAGCTATATTTATCAGAAATATTACTTATCATTGATTCTACCCTTGAGGCATGGGAATCCAAGAGTATGTGCTTAAAGCAGTTTGAATAGTGCAAAAACAATTTGCTAACACTTATTTTAATTCAAAAATGAAAGTCAGATCACGCATATTTGCTCTTGCAGGGAAATGAAAATTTGAGAAAAATGCAGCATTCTGTTTTCATGTTGCAAGATCTCATTGAATAAACCATGCCATGAATTCATCTATCTTCAAACACAGTAATGTTTCACTTTTGTGAACAGCAGGTAGAAAGAATTAAGATTGTAGTTTAATATAGCTAAACTACATGCACACAAACAGATCTACTGAATCGTTGCAGTGCTCAGCCTTGCAAACTGTGGATTTACCTGTGTGGCTGGGACAAATTTAAGGTCTCTTCATCTCTTCAATACAGGGTAGACATGTACTCTGCTTTCCCTGGCACAGTGTTTGAGAACCATCATTAACAGTATTTGGCATAGTTCTTCTGACCCCTGGGCTTGTCATTCGATAACTTACCTAATTTTTCTGCTGTGCTTGTTAGAGTAGATGATGTCCATTTAACCTTGATTTGTTCCTGTGGCCTTCCTTGTCTGATAAAGAATATTTTACCACAGACCTCCCTCTCAGGCCATTCTGTTCAGCATGGAAATTAACAGTAGTTTGCAAGTTGACTCTTCATTTGTTATCAGAAGAGCACTGTTTTCCCCAACTCTGCTTCCTGCCTGCATGAATGCTGTCCTGAGTTACAGTTGCAAATCGCACACCAGGAAAGCCAGAGTTATACGGTGTATCTACAATATGTACCTTCTTTTTTCCCCTTGTCACAATCACAACTTTGTAACTTAAAATACACTTACAGGCCCCTGACGTTAATATTCAAACAAGATTTGAGCACCCTGTTATGAATACAGAAAGGACTTTTCTTTTGTCTGTTAAAATGTCATTAATAAGTTAGTTACATAGTATTACAAGTAATCAAGAAGTGATAGGAGTGCAGATGCCACTAGAAATCTGGGAAACCAGTAACTCTCATGATGCACATGAAGATTTTTTCTGCTTCTGCAGTTTTGTAAGGTGCCTAAAGTCATACCCATTTACTCATGATCACCATCGTCATTCCAAGCAGTCCTGATATTTTTCATACCCAACCATCCATGCTGGTCCAGCATTTAGCACAATGGGTATCAAATACATGTGTTTTGGATGTTTTGGATCTGTTTTCTAGCAATTTCCAGGCCTACAGAGAGGTTAACATGCTCTACGTAATTAGAATAATTCTTCAATTTTTACTCATCCACAGTGATTACACAGATACCTTGCCTCAGTGAAGTGGGTTTTCAATATTGTAGCAGTATCAAGGCACTCAAAAATCCAATGTGATATTCACAAACTTTAATTTTCCACTAGCTTCTGAGTGATTAGCAGCAAGACTACTTTAAAAAATAGCACCCATAAGATAGGTGCATTGGACAAAATTATGGATCAAATGCTGAATTCTGAAGTCAAAGGAGACAGGAAAATTTAAACTAAATGAGGATCTGGTGTGATGTCTGTCTGAGGCTAAATTAAATATAGCCTTTTAGCCTGTTCAGTCATTCTAGCTTGTGTTCACTTTTATGTAGTTCGAGTAATACCACGTCTTTCCTCACAGTACTCATGGAAAGATATCTATTGCCCCATACTCTTGATTTACCTTTTGATCAATATATTTGTTTTCTTCAATTGCTGATCTTTTAGAGTGGTCACATGAGGAAGAAGATGCTGAAGGAAGTCTTCGCAGCAAACAGCTGGTATCTTGTTGCTGGCGATCAATGAACTGCTTCATAAAACTTTCCCTTGTGAACAGATAGAAGACATTGATGGATTAAAATCCCAGGAAGAGTTATTATTTGTTTTTCTTTATGACATGTCACAACACATTAATGTTAAGATAGATAAATTCAAAGAAAAAGTTTTACTGGGCTACAGATGGACAAATGGACAAAGTGCCAAAGCAACTGATAAAAATTTATTACAGAAATCTGTAACTGAGTTGAGAGGGGCTGCTTTACATGCAGTTTCAAAAAAAAAAGAAAAAGAATTTTATTCCTTTCAATATTTATTTATTTACCGGTTAAAGTGCTAATTGTTTGAAATGCCTTTTGCAGTTTTCAGCTCTTTTGAGCTCATTAAAGAGTGAGTTGTTACTTCAATGTAAATCAAATGCTGATATAATCCAAAGGAAACATACTCTCTGTAAGAAATTCTTTCCTGAAGATTCCAAACAACATCTGTTCATATAACTTCTTTGAACGCCAGTATTAAGACATTTCAGCAATTCTGTGCCTCACATATACCATGTTTAAAATGGAGAAATATTTCTGTTTACAAGAAATGTACATTTATCTTGATGTATTTTATGCTTAGTAGAGTTGCCCTATTTTCAGTGTAAACCATGTCAAACTAACTTTTATCTGGAGAGATAGTTCTACTTAGGACAGTAGCTTCAGATATAAAGATATGATTTGCTAGTGACAGTTTGAAGTCTGTTTCAGTAGCTACCATGATAATATATTAGTTTAGAGCATGCTGGAAAAAATACAGCTAGAAAGAAATAGCAAAAAAGACTAGAAGAGTTGCCTCAACTGAGGGTCCGAGCCCTTGTTACAGAGTTTTACGGAAAAGCAGTAACTATGCAAATACAAAGAGGGGACAAAGTCATCACAGAGTAGCTGGTATTGGATGGCCTGTGCTATCCCCTCTAACGATTTGCTGCCAGTTGTTCTTATCTTTAAAAAGCTACATGAGATTTGATTAGACTGCGAGTTGCCTATGTCAGCCAAGAATGTAAAACCCAAATGGGAGTGGAGAAACACCACCACACTTGATCATATTGTACATAGGTCCGCTGCAATCAATCTAGTTGATTTCATGAATCCTTCAGAAGGAGTGCTAGTTTTTGTTTTTGTTTATTTTTTTCCAAAAGTAAAAGTGAGGTAAAATCAAATTGCCACATTCTTTCAACACCAACGTTCATTCTGTTTCATCTCTGATTTTCTGAACTATCTGCCTAATCCACAAACAAAACAGTGCAATATTTTGGGTACTACGTGGCATCAGAAAAGTTTACAGCGTACTAGCAAAGGAAATATTTCAATACCTTATTTTTGGAACTGTGAAATCTGAAGGAAGCTTGGAGATTTTCACCATTTGTGGCCTGTTTGGAAATTTTTCAAAGATTCGCAGACGCAGTGGAAGCTTCTCCTTTGTATCCGCATTTGCTTCACTTTGCTTTAGCTAAAAACAAGGAGATAAGAAAAATGACAGAAAGGGAAATTTTACTCTGGAATATCCCAGTCTCAGTCTTGTTTTTCAGAATCCAAATAATAACCGCAATCACTTAAAGAAACAGAAGATGGCAGCAAAGAACTACAGAGGGTAAATTTGATGGCAGTTTATTGATCTGCTTGAGCTAAAGCTGACAAATACCTAACTATGCCATGCCTCTAATTGAAAGTCATAAAATGGGATGATTGCTAATAACTTTAATTTTAAAATAGGAAGCATATTAGTGTCCTATTCAATATGCTTATTTTTCTGTTTTCTTCACAGATCCTTAACATTTTGTCAAGGAAATAAACACCCGGGATTTCTTATTAGGCACATCTTTCTGTATATGCTGACAGCTCTTCAATATTCAAATAGAACATGACATTTTTAAAAGAAGCAATTTTAAAGGAATCCAGCTCTCAGAAAATGAAAATAACAGGAAAATTACATTTAGATGAGTATTATAAGTAATAACAAAAGATTCAAAAGGATCCATCTACTTCAGCAATTCTGATACTGAGCTGCAGCAAATCACTAACAAATGTTGCATTTGTAAGTATCCAAAGCCAGTTATTTCATGGAATATCACACATCTAAGTACAGAAAAGGCAGATACATCTATCTATGCAGACAAATGATGCTAAATCTAATGGTATAAGATAACAAAGATCTAATATGGAGATATGATTCCTGAATTCTGACTATGTTTACTTTTTACTATATTCAGTTGTGTCATTGCAACAAAACATCAAATCAAAAAGAATCACTGAAATGAATTTTTGTATTTATTTTAGGTGGTACGTGTATTGAATACTATTTCAATAAGCATACACCTAACTGAGATTATTGCAGTTCTCCTTCTCCCACCTGCTTGTGAGCACAGGCTTAGAAGCTTACATTTTGAAAGAGGTTTTCACCATCAGCACCTGCGGGGATCACTGCTGATAGACATCAGCTATAGATTTTTTCTCCAGGGCAATTGCCCAGGAAGTCGAATGGAGTTTTAATTTTCATTTGCGCTGCCTAGTGAAATGCATGCTCCCACAGCAAGCTACAGAAGAACAACTGCTCTGCTGCACTGTCATGCTATCAGCAACATCACCACTTCCAGCCACAGGACAGCTTAAACTGAAAAATCAATTCATATTCGGTTGGATATAAGTTGTCATCTGGACTGAAAACTGTTTGAAAAGCTACACAAAAGGCTAATGATTAATGGTAAAGCACTGAGTCGGAACAGAAGGGGAACATTGCATAAATCTCTATTACGTCCGGTTCTATTTCATTGCTTCATTAATGATCCTTAAAAGGAAGAAATTACAACGTTAATGAAATTCACTTGATATTAAAATATGAAGAGTTGCAAATACCATGGAAAACAAGGAAAAGCACAGATTTAGAAATAGGGGCAGGAAACAACAGACTTAAAAAATTCTAGAGCAAGAATATGAGCAGATAATAAATAAGAACTTGTACTTCAATACAACATCAAAAGGCCAATTTGGGCAGCAATTACATTATCAGCCAAAGGCTATGCTCACAACCAATCTCTGTTATACAGTTTTAGAAAATGGTACAGAAGTCCACAGCTCCTCTTCACGCTGCTTTGAAGAGACCATATTTGGGTATGCATTGACTGGTAAAATACCATTGATTGGTAAAATACCATTTTACAAGTCTCAAACCGAAAAGCCAAAATAGTGCAGAATAGTGCCATGAGAAACAGGGGAGAGCTACCTAAACCAACCAGGGCAGGGGAGAAAAAAAGAAAGAAAAGACAAGGGGCTCAATTTTTATACTATGTCCAACAGAATTGATAATAAAGTAAGGGGAGGTATTTACAATGTAAATTTATGTAAGAAATATTGAAAACAAATTATTTCAATAATTTAAAGAGTTTCCCAAATGCAGGAATGAGAGGATGAAATTAAGAAAGGGAATTCTTAGGCTAAGAATAAATATTACTGTCTTCACAGGGAAACCTCTGAGTGTTCAGTGAGGTCTCCGGAGGGAAGTGCCTCATCATTCCAAATTCAGACTAGACAGAACCCTTGAAACGCCAGAATACTCCAGAAAGAAATCCCTCACTGACAAGGAAATGAACTGGATAATCTAACAGGGCTTTTCTGCAGCACTGTACTGTTGAAAAGCTTTAAGAAGGAGTAATTTTTAGAGGGGAAAAAAGGCTTCCAGTTTCTGCTGGCTTGGTTTTTAATAAGAAATCAGTGCATAAATATGCAGATTTTGGCATGGACAAACAATGTCTCTTACAGTTATGAGCTCCAGTTTGCACAAGTCAGTTGATACAGAATAGACAGCATATGGTAGATTGCAATTCTGTCTGAAGTCTCGATGCAGAACAGATCAGGGAGAGCATGGAAGCAGGAAACTGTTTTTTTCAAAAGGTAAGCAAGGGGACAGCAATATCCCCTTGTCTAAGTAGGAGAATGATTCAAGATAGGCTTTAAAAAATGTGAAGTCAAAGCAGTTCTACAGAGTATCTCCAATTACCCATGCTGTGATAATATCACATATTGGGGAGCATGAGGCATTTAGCTTCACTGAGTTCTTCTCTATGCATTTAGGGTCTAATTGTAGCTCTGCATGACATACATCTGACTTTGTATTGCTGTTTAAAACCTTTACATTTCAACAGTCTTTACTGCATAACCAACACATATTTTTTAAAGATATTAGATTATGCTGAAGTGTAGCAATGATGGTGTAGAGTGTTTTTAGGAACAGCTAAACCTAAAATAAAATATTGGGATATTTTATGTATGATTTTTAATTTTATTTACTATTAATGCCAAGGAAGGAAATGCACACTAATCTGATTTGCTCTGCACTTGATCTCCAGCTCCAAAGAGCCTACTGGGAGCAGTTCACCAACATTCTGTCAGCCTGGTCTGGCTAAATTCTCTTGTGGCTGCTAGAATAGCTCCTCTAGAGCCATAGAAGGAATTTATGTCTATTTCCATGGTGCTTGAGTTTACAGGGACAGATTTAATAGGACAATACATACAGTACCACTGTCTGCTCTACATCAGAAGAACTTATCCAAATAGTACATAACTGGTGAGGAGTGGAAGAGATGAAATCTTAATTTGGGATTCCAGTGGTAGCTTGAATAAAATGTTTGGGTGTGGATCCCTGAAATCCAAGCTCTCTCTGATCTGTTCATATAATTGTCTTAGATCAATACAAAAGACAACTGTGAGAACAGCAGACTTATTGGGGAAGGGAGCATGTGTGGGTTGTTTTTTTTTTCTCCCAGAAAGACATTATGGCCATGTCTTCATTTGATTTGGAGCAGTTTGAAGTGAATTCCCCAATGTTGCTGTTCGCTGGTTTAGTTTATGAGCTGTACTGATAAGCAAAACAGATTCTTCTTGGAGGAAGCAAAGCCCCAAGCTCCGCCTTGGTGACACACACATGCAATCCAGGCACTGAGACTGGTGTAAGGATCGGAACTGACAACTGCTCCTTAGGGTGGCTTCACCCCCATGTGTCATGGGGCAGGTAGCCCACTGTGAGACTGAATCCCTTCTGAAGCAAAACGTTCTCAACTGCACACACTGCAAACGTGGTGGCAGCAGCAACTGCTTTGTTGTACTGATTTTCTCCCATGGCCCAGCCCAGGCACTGATGCAGATGATCTTATTCACACTACTTATGCATCTTCAGCTATAAATTTATTTTGTGACTTCAAGGCTTCTTTACAACACCTAAACCCAGCTTTAGTGTAATTAAGATCTGGGGCCTTAAAATTGAAGAGACCCTGTAATTGGTTGTCCTATATATCAGTGGGATAGAAGGCACACTCAAGAAGTTTGCCGATGACACCAAGCTCGGTGGTGTGGTCAACACACTGGAGGGAAGGGATGCCATCCAGAGTGACCTGGACAGGCTTGAAAGGTGGCTGATGCAACTTGAATGAAGTTCAACCAAGCCAAGTGCAAGGTCCTGCAGCTGGGATGTGGCAACCCCAGGCACAAATACAGGTTGGGCAGAGAATGGCTGGAGAACAGCCCTGAGGAGAAGGACTTGGGAGTGCTTTGGATGAGAAGCTCAACATGAGCCAGCAGTGTGCGCTGGCAGCCCAGAAAGCCAACCGTATCCTG
>VZRU01001302.1:1612-43207 GCA_013398155.1 Pedionomus torquatus | reverse complement strand
AGCAGCCTTCCAGTATCTGAAGGGAGACTACAGGAGAGCAGGAGAGGGATTCTTTGTCAGGGAGTGTAGTGATAGGACAAGGGGTAATGGTTTAAACTAGAAGAGGGGAGATTTAGATTGGATATTAGGAAGAAATTCCTTCCTGTGAGGGTGGTGAGGCACTGGAACAGGTTGCCCAGAGAAGTTGTGGATGCCCCATCCCTGGAAGTGTTGAAGGCCAGGCTGGATGGGGCTTTGAGCAACTTAGTCTAGTGGGAGGTGTCCCTGCCCATGGCAGGGGGTTGGAACTGGATGATCTTTAAGGTCCCTTCCAACTCCAACAATTCTATGATTCTATAAATACACATAGTAGCATGAATGGTGGTGAAACTGCAAGGCTGGGGTAGAAGCAGGGGGGATAAAAGAGACAGCAGGTAATGAGAAGAGAGAAAAAGGGGCAGGGCTAGGTCATTGATGCAGATGCGCCCTGGCTGTGGTCAGACAATTGTGCTTGGATGGTCAGAAAAGCAATCACTGCCTCACTGGAGATAACAACCTTGGCAGGAAGCTGGCATCTCCCACTGGTCCTATTCATAAACCATCCCCCCCCTGCCAGCTACTAACGCTCTCTCATCTTTGCTTCAGAAATGAGAGTAGTGACGTGTAAAATTGAAAAAAACCCAATCCAGTATATTACAGTACTTGTGCCACAACAGTACTTTGTAGAACCTGAAGCAGAGACTAAGGCAATAAATGGGGGTTCTAATTTTTTTTATTTTAAAACGTAGTACTACAGTCACCCAGACTAAAGCCTGCGAGTGTGGTCAAGGTGTAAGTAGGGAGTTCTTCTAAAGTGCATACTCCAACCTCTTTGATAACAGTGACCAGAGTTGCTGAAAAAGCACTGATGCATTGGAGTGAGACAAGCAGCAGGACTTGATTAGAAGGGCTGCATTCCCACCTTTTCTCCCCACATTCTCCCGAAAAGATGTGCCACAGTACACTTCAGATCTTCAGGTGGCTGCAGCGTGGTGTCACATCTACCCTCCAACCTACACCCCACTCTACAGAAGCAGAATGTGAGAAGTGTCTGCACATGCAGAGGTTTCATTACAGACTCAGGTGGGAGCTGGCAGCCTAGGACGTGGAAGTGCTCCAGGGTCTGGTAACATGAACAAGATCACTTCAGCAGTTCAAAGGGCTAACTAAGGTATCTCTTAATGTCACCAACCGCCATTTAGACACAGAAACATCCTTGGAAGTAACATTCTTGGCAAAGCAAATGAAAAGCTCAAATTTAACACAGTGATTGAGTTTCTAAAGTATCGACACTTTGGTGAGAACATACTAAAGGAGAAACAGAGATAACCACAGTCAAATGGTTAAGACCTACCGTTCCTAACTTCATGTTTTGTTCTCTATTCATTTAATTCCAATCATGGCAGAAGACCCAGTAATTTGCAAAATGTACAGTATGAAAGATTCGGTTCTCATATGGCCTGTGAAACAAGTTTATGTGAGCTTCACTTAAACACTCAGTAATGAAGGTAAATGATTATGAAAAATTTACTGCAATTCTCTACCTCTTTCATTTCAGTTGACAGTTTTTGTAACAGGCCGAGATCAATTATGTTCAAAATTAAAAGCTTTGCTACTGATGTACACAAAGTTTATTTAGGAACTGGCCAGCTGCCCAGAACAATTTCATGGTGACTGAAAAGTTCAAACCTTTTAAGAAAATTCAGGGGGTCTCCCTACAAGATAGTTTTAAATTAATATTGTTTGGCACATTATAGTGCACAGCTGTATATATGAACATTTTTCACTGCAAATCTCCTTTAGGACTTGTATTTGAAAAATAAAGTGACTATGCAATATCTTTGTTCCACTCTTAGCCAGATATGATACGTGCCCCAACACTAAACAGTTTGAGTGTGAAAGTGCATGGGGATGAAAGACATTAAAAACTGGTAACAACACCCAGTTTTTCAGAATTTTTTACTTATCCAAATTCTCAGATTTAGCATCAACTTTGGCTTGTCAAAAGGAGTTCTGAATGAAATCCAAGTAATTAGCATTAAATGACATGTAAATTAAACAACTAAAAATCAGAAAGGCAGATTAAATGAGCCACTTTTTTTCCTTTCTGTTATTATTCTGAAACTGTATAGGTCTGCTAAATTTTTGGACATGAATACTAAAAGATATGCATATGGGTAAGTTTTCACAGCCCACACTCAGTTTTGGCATCAATTTGTATCAACGTTTTTCTACCTACATTTGATTTAAAGCTCACTACAAATCAGCTGTTCAGTTACTACCACTTACACCTGAAATTTCATTAACAATGAAGAAAAAGATTAATTTTGTTTGATCAAACCACACCGTGAAAAGAGGAAGGTAAAACAGCAGAAAGAAAATCAGGGTTAAAAAATTGAAAAATTGAATTTGGCTAAAAGTAACATTTGCAATATTAAAAACTAATATTTATGTTGTCGATATTATTAGTATGTCTGTAGTGCTACACAAAAGACTGCCAAGAGCCTAATCCTTGCCTAAGGTCAGATGGTACCTACTGACTTCAACCACAGTTCATAGTATTTGGCACTGGTTTCCCTGGACCCTGTGTGGTGGCCCTGAGACATAATTACAACAGTTATTTTTCTACAGGTTTTCCAGTTCTTCAAGGCATCTGAAACAATGCGAGAGCTTTCATGAGCAATTCCCCTGAGCAGCCCTTCTGTAGGATTCTGACATTTGGGTTCCAAATTGCCTACTTTGTGAGGGAGAAGAGCTTGTGAGTCTGGCTGAAGGTGGGACAGTGTTACAGGAGTGTGCGCCTTGGAGTCCAACCTGAGAAAGCCTTGTCCTTTCTTTCTTTGAAAGCAGTCCCTCAATTAAAATATTCCCTGAACTTTGATGTATCAAAGTATTGCTTGGGAGAACACAGAGTTAGAGGAGAGAGCCTGACGTGAGAGAACAGCTAAGTGGCATGCACAGACAAGGGGTTAACACTTGAGCTTGCTCTTCTGTCCTCGCTGAGTTAACTGTCTAGATGTACCAGTTATGAATTTTACCCTTTGGGCTCACCTAGACAAATGGGGACATTGCAAGCAATAAAAAAATTCTCCCATGTAGGAACTGTGAAACAGAGCCTAAATTGATTTTAACCACATTCTGCACTGCCTTGGGGAATTTTTAGTGAAATGTACCAAAAAATATGATTACAGTGGTGCTGGCATTCACAGTAGAGACTGCACTGTTGATAATGTAAGGGTAAAATAAACCGAAAAAGTTCTTGGTAGATGGAGAAACAAGATTGCTCATATATTTCTCAAACACATTTTTTTTTTTAATAAACAACTTTTCCGTGTCACGGGGCTTATATGCTGTGTGTAGTATGATTTGCCATGACTCCTATTTCCCAATTGTTCATTTAAATAACTTTTCCCTTCAATTTTGCATGAAGTCTTCCAAATTAATAAGATATTGAATTAGGTTTCACAAATGTGAGTTTTTAAATAACTTCCTTCCAGTAATTGTAGCTTCTATCAGTTCCTCAGGAACAAATGCTGCTGACAAGATGTGATTGCAATTCAAATGGTATGAAACTCCCCTAGCAAAATTTGGCTTAGATTTAGTCCATTTATCTAATACAGGACAGGAATCCAGCGTGTCAAAGAGTTTTCCTTTGATTAACAGAGATAAATAAGATGATTTTTTCAGAGCTATTACTTCATACTGTCTGCAGACTCAGGCAAACATTGCTACATTGATTAGACCTTAGCTATATTTCCAGATCTTTTTGTGCTCTACAGTGGCAAGAATTACACCATTTCAAAAAATAGGAACTCTGAGACTCTGCACAATGTTCGTAATCCCCAGGAATGTTCTTACCAGACCAGATTCGACCTTCTTGCCTTTAGACTGAATCACACAATCATCATGGTTGGAAAGGACCCCTGAGATCACCAAGTCCAACCACACACAAGAACACAACCCACTCCCTACAATCTCGGCCACTAGAGCATGCCCTGAAGTGCCACATCTACTTGTTTCTTAAACGCGTTCAGGGATGGTGACTCAACCACCTCCCTGGGCAGGCCGTTCCAGTGCCCGGCCTAATTCTTCCTAATATTCGGCTGTAACCGCCCCTGCTGCAANAAGCCTGTAGTGTTGCCTGGGGTTGCTGTGACTGAAATGCAGGACCCAGCACTTGGCTTTATTGGACCTCATACAATTGGCCTTGGCCCATCAATCCAACTTGTCCAGGTCCCTCTGTACACCCTCCCTACCCTCAGGCAGATCTACACTCTCATCTAGTTTGATGTTGTCTGCAAACTTACTGAGGGTGCACTCAATCCCTTCATCCACATCATTGATAAAGTTATTAAACAAGACTAGCCTCAAAACTGAGCCCTGAGGGACATCACTGGTGACCAGCTGCCAACAAGATTTCACCCCATTAATTACAACTCTCTGGGCACGGCCATGCAGACAGTTTTTCACCCAGTGAAGAGTACACTTTTCTATGCCATGATTCGCCAGCTTCTCCAGGAGAATGCTGTGGAGAATGGTGTCAAAGGCCTTACCAAAATCCAGGTGAAGAATGTCCACAGCCTTCCCTCCATCCAGAAGGCAGGTCACATGGTCATAGAAAGAGATCAGTTTGGTTAAGCAAGACCTCCCTTTCATAAAGCCATGCTTTATGAGGCCCTGATTCTTTGGTTGTCCTGCACTTGCCAGTGAGAGCTCACTCAAGATGATCCTCTCCATAACCTTTCCTGGTATTGAGGTCAGGCTGAGGTAGCTGCCAGAGTAAATTATGGTTGTCTTAGACTCTTTTTATAGATGGGCTATAGTTGGGCTGGCTCTGTCTTTCAGACCTGCTTATCTTTTTGCATTGACTAAGAAGGGAACTTGAATCCAGTTCTAAAGAATAGAATCCATATTAAAGAACAATTAGATATCTGATTCTCAGTGTTAGGCAGGATGAATCTAGGCTATAGCATCTATGATGATATTCATCTCAGTTAATTATAGTTATCTAAATGTGAAGAACATCATATGATCATCTAGGCACTTCCTCTATTTAACTGAAAAGGTATTTCTAGATATTGGCTCATCACATACAAACACATACGTAAGACAAGCAAGATGGAGTATCACCTTAGGGTAACTCCTTCATTGAATGCAGACACAGTATAAACCTACATTTATACTAGTAATGTACTGGGGTATGAGCCAAAGATCTGGAATAAGATTGTCTGTTGTGCTATACTGCTAGTAAGACTGATCGCATAGTTTTGTCCTTGGCCAGTTGGCACTCTCCCTGACCATGCCTGAGCACGGTTTGGGGCTTATTCCACCTGGGGACATTCCCAGCAGGCAAGCATGGACACTCCTATTTAAGTGGCAGGTAATCTTGGAAAGGGAAAATAACTTAGCTGTATGTAGAAGCTAGGCTGTGCCAGCTCTAGGGACAGAGAACAGCCCTGGACAGCTCACTCTCTTGAAACAGATCGACTAAATTATAAGATTAGAGAAGATGCTCTAGTTTAGATAAGATAAAATGGCTTATTGTAGATAACATAAACCACATCTTTAATTTAAAACCGTTCAGGGGTAGGTATGCTTTTAGATGGATAGTTAACAATAGATTATGGAAAGGAAACATAACTCTAGTGCTAACATGCGTAACTATTCTTTTAATAGCTTTTTCACATATAAATGCAGCTTTGCCATTTCCACATTAATTATTTTTCTCTTGAGATAAGTAGTAGAAATATTTTTGTTTCCATACAAAGGTTAGTGAGTCACAAAAGAATCTGTTACAATAAAAATGCATTACATGCTTCATTTCATCACAGGAAACTGCTTGAGACTTCACTTAAACTAGGCATCATTATTTGTTATGAATTTTATATTTTCAAGTGAACAAAAGCACAAGATGTATGAATTCTGCTCTTCTACAAACATAATCAGTCAATATTGACTATGTTCAATGTGTTCATTTTCAAGACTCAGGATAAAATTCATTACAACCTGAAAGGATGCTTCTGCTACAAAGGAAGTAGCATCGCAGGACAATTCAGAGACTCTCATGTCTGCTTACCAAGACTCTGCACAATGGAAGATTCCTGGTGGTAGCTTTGCAAATGGCACTTACCTACACGTAGCCAAGACACACAACCTCATCTGACCTGCTGAGTTCACAGAAAAATAGAGCCAATCTGGGAAATTATAATTGCGGACAGACTTTCAAAGGTTCTCTCCACAGGCAGCTCCCATTTGCTTAAAAAAGAGCTGAAGAGACTCAGAGAGGCAGGTGGTGACTGACTGAGGAAGTCATCATCTTGACTTCCTATCAGGATACAGGCAGTGAAAAGTACATATAGTGCTGAATAGCAGTGAGGTCACATGGACAAAAGACTCAATCTGTAAAGAATCTGTGTGTCCCTGCTCACAGTTTACTGAAATACGGAAGACTGGAATCTGATCCATACATACAAACCCTTTATTCCCTGTGATTTGTATAGGCTGATCTATGCATTGTCTGGAGTATCACACAGAACAGATCACCACTAAGGCGGTGTGGACATAAGGCACATCCAACTTGATTTACTACTAAGATTCATCTGTATAGTAGGAATCATGGGTATGCCATGTGAAATCTAATTCCAGATTCAAAACCAATCTATATCTTCCTTCTGAGTTTCTGAGTGTATCTTCAGGTGAAAGCAGTTAGGCGTAGATGCTGAATGATACTTGTCACAGGTTGTGATGTAGGTGCTTGTGCTGTGGGTTGTGGCAATAAAAGCCTATGTTTGCTTCATTTTAGGTGTGCTGCAGTGTATATGGACATTCTTCTAAAGAGATACTTCTCTGGCACAGATCAATATAATAATATCTTCTAACATACAAAGGATCTCTACAAAAAAAAAAAAAGATAATTCCCTCAGGATCACTGTAGCTAGGAGAAGAATGCTTCATCTGCAACATGGAAGACAATTCAGATGAGACAACAGACAAACCTTCCCCAAAATACCTTAAGTACCAGACGTGATATCGAAAGCATTATTCTTGGTCTTACTCAGAGGACACGCTAAACAAACCTCAACCACAATGCACAGTACTTTTATTGTTTCCAGTGCTTTTAGAATTAACACTGTTATAATGTGGATTTGTTTCATTAAGCGTATTCAGCTAAATATGTATGAGGTTCTGTACTTGACCTGATCTACATGTAATCAATCTTTTGGGGACTGGAAAACTGGAGAAGGTCTGAGGAGGGGCCAAAAAGATCTTTTCTGTAAAGCAGTTCTAGAGAATATAGAGGCACGCTCTTCACAAGGAGACTTGGTCACTGGACAAAAGGCAAGGACAACTATTTGCTTCACGAAAAAATCTGCCAAGATTTAGTGAAGATCTGCCAAAGCAGTTCTTCACTATGAAGACAATAGAGTAAGTTACCCAGAGAGGCCTTGGAGTTTTTATCACTGGAGATTTCAGACTTGGCCTGAGAGAACACCGAGTAAGCTCATCTGATGGCCTGCTTTCAACAGCAGGTTGGACCAGATGGTCTCCACAAGTCCCTTCCAACATAGACTCTTCTATGGTTCTATAATTTGGTGATAGCTATGAACTGCAACACAACAGATGATTATGCTCTTCAGTTGCACTGCTGTGTATATGCATCTGCCATCTCTTGATAACTTGTTCTTTTGTTCAAAACATTACTGGGCTCTGTTAGAATTTGTGAGAAGGTAATTAATATAACTTAGACTGAGATAGTATTTACAACCTACAGAGTGGACTGATTTCTACAACTGAATATCCTTAACACTGAGAAAATGTAACTGAAGTTGACAAAAAAATCATAGCTATAGCTGGGATCATAATCCAGTATATTCCTGGATACAAGGTTTAGCTTTAGCAGTTTTTTTTTTTTATTATTTTTTTTTACTGTTATAGATAAAATGTGAAACCTTAGAACAGCTTTGTCTAGTTTTAAACCTTTTGGATGTTCGCTTATCTCGAAGAGCTAAACCACTATAAGCAGAACAGGAGCAAAACAGAAGCCAGGCCACGAAACTCACTGAAACCAGACCTGAAGCCTGGATGAGCTCCAGGGATGATCTGAGTTTGTGCAAGACACCAGGGGTGAAAAGTTTAGGTGAAGAAGACTACTGACTTCAGCCCTGAGACCCCTAATGACCACTACCAAGAAGTACGGCGCAGACGCAATTTTAATTTTAATACAAAGCGGGGATAGCTACAGAATATGTATAGGCGTATTATATAATCTCATGAATATGTAATATTTAGGATTTATAACCCCAGAAAATGACCGTGCTCGGTGCACACACCTTTGGGAGTGATCCTGTGTGCGTCCAGCACTGAATAAACATACCTCCTTTATAACCCACTAAGGTTGTGAAGCTGCTGTTCCATGCGTCATTCCTTTAAACAGAAAAGACTTCGTCTTTGTACAAATTAGCTGCCCTTTGCCTATTTGTGGTTTGTTTTCTTAGGTTTTTCTTTTGAACCAGAGGCAGTACATTTAATTTAACACAGGTTGCCTGATTTGCAGATTCATTACAGTTTTAAAGTATTTCTCCAGTACAGATATTCACACAGGAACTTAATTTAACTAAAGGACCAGCAGAGGCAAACCTACATGAGTGCTAACTGGGAGGACAGAGGGGTTGATCCAAATCACTTAGAAACCTTCTTGGCTGGGACTAGATGAAAGGAAAGATAGTTTGGTGTTACTGGCTGTCCTTTTTCCCACACAGGTTTGCTGATGAAATTTTAGCCAGGGCTAGATCCCTGTGTTCTGTTATTCCCTTTCACAAGAGATGGGGATGGTTCTCTTGTGTTCTTGTGGTGATGGATTGCTTCTTTAAAGAGGGAAAGGGTAAGAATTCTCCCTTAATTCTGAAATAATGCTCCCATTATTACGCAGAAAAATGGTGTAGGCTTCCTCATTTTCTGTCACATTTTAAAAAGAGTGCCTGATCCATTCCTAAGGAACTATAAAGAGAATTCCTTTGAATTCTAAGTGGAAAATAAGTAAGTGAACTTCTTACACTCAGGTACCTAAAATCTTAGTAAAAATATAATTCATTCATCCTTCTAGGCAGCTAGCTTTTTTTAATGCCTAAACAAGGAATTAATTCTCATGCAAAGGCCAGGCCTCTACTTTTATAAGCATAAATACTTTTATAAGCACACTGTGTACACAAGTGCATAGATCAAAAACTCCTGTAGGCCAAAGACACAGTTCAGAAAAGGCAATGCAGAACTGTGTGACGCAGGAGGACCCAAGGACAATCACAGTATGGATTTTCAAGGATCCAGTTGCTATCAAAATAAGTAATGCTACACAAGCCCTCTCCTTCCTTCCTAAGAGCTACAGGAATCCCCCTTAATTCAGAGGATGGAGCATCTACAATCACCTATGTGCACTGCGAATCACTTGCATTTTTCATAGGTATCAACCAAATAAAACAAAAAATAACGATTAGATGAGCTCCTGGTGATATAAAAGCTAGGTAAGCATTTTCTTCCCTGGTGATACAAATGAAGCAGCAGAAGCTTACATTTATATTTCTGTTACTGCTATTCACACATTCATAGCAAATCTGACTCCCATCTCTCCTCCTTGAAAAGTGTGTGCTTTGAATATGATCTTTGACTGGAATTTTCAAAGGTCCCTACTTTATGCAATAAAACCTTCATCCAAGAGAATCTCTCTTGAATTTAATGTTTTCTTGACAAATAATACTGTATTGCATATCCTAGGGACTGGCAGCTTCTGAATAAACAGCTGGTGTTTATTTCACCATTGGACATCAAATATAAGCCAGAATTTGTGATCCATATATACTGTTTTTTAAAAAGGTGATAGATGAGCTAAGAGGTAAAATAAAACCAAAGGTGGAACCACAGCCTTCCCAAGCCTTTCACAATTTTTTTAGTTATAAAAAAGGAAAAAGTCTGGCACAAGCGGTCATCCAGATGACTACATTTTCCAGTCTTGAAAGGAGAGCTTGTTTTCTAGAAATGGACGTATCCTCTGTAAAGTTTACTACTTTTGATATAGTACTACTTTAAATGCTCTGCATATGGCCTGGGAATGGAGGACCAACTTGAATTTTGTGAATTTCTACTATCTTCCTTATGTGAAGAATTTAATGCACTTATGTAGTACTTAAAATTCAGTTTGGAACCATTATTGCACTTTTCATTTGTTAATAAAATGTGTCGACATTTATCTTTCCTGCCACTTGTTAAAAATCCATTTACATGGAATCAGATATAATGAAAAGGTAATTTTTCCTTTTTATTCTATTTTTTACTTACTTCCCATTCAGAATTACCTCAAGCACTGTCCTCAGAATAAAAATACTCTGGAGGCAAGTAAATCTAACTAGGCTTTAAAAAGCTCCTTGATTTTCACACACATACATTCACATATATCTCTATAAAATTTTATGCCTAGTGTGTTTAAATTAGATATACCAATTATACCACCTTGTTCGCACAATATGTTCGTGAAAAATCCCCGTGCTGAAACTCCCACTTTAATGCTGAAACCTCAGAACACAAAACTTGGAAGTGATGCTACTGCTGAAATTGTCATTGGCATCTTCCTAGATCTGCTGAATGCCTGGCAGTGCTGGGTGAAAGGCACAGGGCTCCAGCAATGTGTTCTGACCAAACGGGTTCAGCATCCCAGCCCAGGGTGCAGCATGACAGTCAGGACCAGACAAGGCTTCTGCTTTGTAGCTCTTCACTGTGAGATAGTAATGGAGGAGAAAAGACAAGAAAAGGAACAAGGATAAAGGATAAAGGAAAAAGGAAAAGGAAAAGGAAAAGGAAAAGGAAAAGGAAAAGGAAAAGGAAAAGGAAAAGGAAAAGGAAAAGGAAAAGAAATATCTAGACTGTTAAGAACTAAGCCTGCCTGGTTAAGAACCATGCCTCTATTGAAGCCTTCGATGCGGGTATTAACCTGTCCTGGTTAAGAACATGCCCTGGTTAAGAGCTATGCCTCTATTGAAGCCTTTGGTTTTCTACAGCTCTGCTCCTTGGTTTACAAGGTGCTTCTATGCATATGAAAACACTTAGGTCCAGCAGGTAGAAAGCCTTAAAATCCTATCTTTTCCATCTCCTCCTCTACTAGTAACTCAAAACATCTCTTCTGAGATATCACTCAATATAGCTTTTGGAGCCAGGTGGCTAAAAAAATCAATTACCAGTGTTTCACCCACCATTGTCCCTGGTTTCCATCAAAGGCAGCGGTGAGCTACGAGCTCTGGTTCCACTTATCAAGAATCTAGCAGGGGGGGAGACGAGAAGAGAAAACGAAAAACTCCTTCACACTGAAAAGTACAACTGGGTCATAAAGTGTGAGTACAATTTTGCTCCTCACTGAATAAAGAAGCTGTTAATAGGTCTGTGTGCATTGCCAGGACAGTGAAGCTCCTTCATATTAACAGGAGTAAGGTCAAAACTACTTTCTGAATGAATAATGACTATCTGAATGACTTGGACTTCCCCTAGAAACAGCTTGCTTTCAAATACTAAGCTGCCTCACCAGGAAAGAGATCTGAGGAGAGCGAATGAATGGAGACAAAGGGAAAGAAATAGGATGAAATCCCTGAAAACCAGTACAGTAAAGCACCAGCAAGCTAACTGCATGCAGGGAGACAGGACTTCTGATTATTTCAGACTGCCTGGCTAATGTTTTTTCTATTAAGGTCTAGATAATTTGTATTCTTGTTAAAAAGAAAATAATTTCCAGGAAATGATGTTACAGAAATTCTATCCTAGTAATTTCACATGCTGGTTTATTTACTTGGAAAAAACTGAGACTTTGTAGTAAATGTTAAACATCACTTTTTCCAAAATACATTAAACTCCAAATTTGCTTGCTATTGCAGATCACTTCAAATAGACTTACTCAGTGCAAAGAAACTAGTCAGATTCTAAAGCTGCATGTACAGGTACACAAAGACATAATACAGTGGAAGTAATGACGGGCATGGAAGGAAGGAGAGAGCACTGAGGAAACATTTGACTGGAATGACTCTACATCATGAGCTAGGGGGCATCAAATGACATAATCAACTGGCAGATTCATAAGTAGAAAAATAAGTATTTGTTCACATATCATCATGAAATTTATCTTTGCTACCGCAAACAGCAAGTGCTAAATAAATACATAGTTTGAAAAAAGATTTAACAAACACATGCAAGAAAAAAAAACATCAAGAACTACTAGACAAAGATACACTGTGTTGCATACTGGAAGCTCCCAAATCCCTGGAGTGTGGCTATCACTCAAGTAGGAAATATCACTGGAGAATGAAATATCACTATGTACCTTTCCTCTTCCTATGCTAGTCTCTAAACATCTTCCTCTGTAAGAGACTACATATTAAACCAGGAGGATCTGTGCTTTGACCCGGTAGAACTGTTGCTGCATTCTGAGACTACAGGTTCTTCCTCAGCAAGCTTCATAAGAAACGTCAAGTTATTTTAACGAAAAACATAGATATTGAAATTGTATCAATCATTGATTGCAACAAACTACCAAGCCATCATCAGTGCCCTGGTTCTACTATCAGGTGACACTGATGCTCATATAATTAGATCTCGAAGGGAGACATGGGTTACCAGAAGCTCTTCTTACCCCAGGAGCTGGGATTTCTAGGGGTAAAGGCTGCAGAAGGCTTTCTTCTGATGTCAGTGACCATAATCTTGAATACCAAGCAACGTGATATTTAAGGAGCAGCAATTGTAAGGCAAAGGTCCAAAAGGACTTACATTTGAACATAGTACACTTGGGTTACCAAAGTAAAAGTCTGCAGCAGGACTTGCTCTCTTAGGACAGTCCACTGCCGTTACGAACAAGATATACAGGTACTCCGCATCATTTCATTACTGACAATGGATAAAATAACCTTGTGGAATTAAGACATGCTCAGTGAAAAAAAAAAAAAACAACCAACAACCCAAGAAAGCTCATTAGAGGCACTGCTGGAGCTATTGAGGATTTAAGCTTGTTTTTTTTTTTTTTTTTTTTTTTTTTTTATAGAGAACAATATTCTCATAAGGCATTTTCACACATTGTCAAGCTTTGGGAATTAATTCAGCACTTTCATAAAATTGGCCTGATTTTATAAAGTACCTGTTATCGTTCTGCAACCTGTAAAAATCAGGGCACTTTGAAAAAAAATCGGTGTATTTGACAAGTTTATTGTGTGTAGGTGTGAGTGTACACCTGCATTCACATATGCACATGTAACAAAAAGTATTTTCAGGATCCAAAGAGGAGGAAAACTTCTATGATTCTAAAGTGGTTTGTACATATGTGCGTGCCTGGGCATTCAAAATCACACAGGATGCTAGTATTAGAGAGCAAAAATATATATTATATCTTTATAGTTAGGCTGGAAAGCAGACCCAAAATATACATTTAGGATATGATAATGAGATGTCTAGAAAAGAAAACTATGCATCTGCAAGTACACTTAGGAGATCTTCATATCCTTTACTCTTCTCAAACAACATGAAAACAACTGCAAAAAGAAGAGCCTGTCCTGACATTTTGATCGGTGCTTTTTTGCCCTGAACATAATTGCTTATACTACTGCCTAGAGGGTACTCTCATCCTCCCAGAACTAATGTGTTATTTTTAGTGCAGAATAGAATGTAGCACATTGCAAGCATTTTAACTACCTTGAGGCACTGGTGGTATAACCAAAAAATATCTGATTCAGAATGTTTTTTGTAAAAGAGAAATACTAAGAGTCTTTGGGTTTTAGTTTTTATGGTTTTGGTTGTTGTTGGTTTTTTTTTTTTTTTTCCTTTTTTAAAACCTGTGTGAAATATTTTAAACATGACTGAAGTACACACATTTCCTTTCAGAAAGATATGGTCAATGCAGACGAAAATTAATCTCTTTGTTAGGAACTGAACTATACCTTTTTCTATAAGCTCTTTGCATGAGTCTGTGCTCCCCTATCCTAGTTACTAACCTGATGTCTGGAAATCTCTGACCAGTAAGTAAAAAGTAATTGCTATTAGCTTGCATATGTAATAGCTATAATTCTATAGACTGAACTCTTCCATGCATAATAAGAACCTTATGTGACTTTGAATTTTGAATTACTTCTCCAGTAAAAGTTGCACCCTGACACTAAGTAAATTTCTCTCAAGTGTAAGTGATTAACCAAGTATCATGGTTTCAGGTAGGACAGAGTTAATTTTTTTTCTAGTGGCTGCTGTGTTTTGGGTTTTGCATGAGAATAATGTTGAGGAATGCTGATTACATTGTTTTAGTTGTTGCTAGGTAATGTTTATATTAGTCAAGTCTTTTGCAGCTTCTCACAGAAACTGCGAGGGAGCATAGACAGGACAAGCTGGTCAGAGGAATATTACATACCATAGATGTCATGCTCAGTATATAAGTGGGAGTTGGCCGGGGGCAAGGGTTCTGGGCAACCAATCACTAGATAGTGAAAGTGACTTGTAATGTATCATTTCATTTTGTATATTCTTTTATCATTACTATTATTATTGGTTCTGTTCTTATTTTCCTCTTGTGCTATTGTTCTATTAACCTACCTTTATCTCAACCCATTATATTTTTTTCTTTCTCCTCCTTTCCTCTCCCTTCTCCCTACCCTACTGGGGAGGGGGTGAGTGAGCAAGCGGCTGCATGGTCATAGTTGCTGGCTGGGGTTAAACCATGACACCAAGACACTCAGCTTAGTAAAACACGTATCCTGGACTCCAGCCACTGGAACAAATGAGATGGGGGAAGGAGTAGGGCAGAGAAAGAGGGATACCTGCAGAAGAAAATTTAGCCCTCCTAAGATCTCACTCTATCTCTGAAGAAGATAGAGATATGAGCAATGTTCCTCTTCATTGCTCAAAGAATGGGGGCAACCACATTGCTGAGGCCAGAACTCAGGAGGAATTAACCCAAGCCTTAAAATCAGCTCCTACAAGGTTAGTGTCTCCAAGTTTTAGCCAGATCAGAGCTTTAACATTTCAATAACAGCTGTAAATGATGATAATCTAACATTCTGTATGACATTTTATGATGGCTTTGCTATTAATTTAAGCATTTATAGGACTGGCTCAGTTTTTATTAGTGGACATGCCACTGTATTTTTGTAAGGATTATCTTACCGCTACTAGTTCAAACCAGAAATGGGTTTATTTATATAGAAAAAAGCACAACCAAAAACACTTGTAAACTTTCTAGAATAGCTTGCCAAGTCATACAACCAATACTATTTGACCATGCTGGACCACTACTGACAGCATAAACACATTAACTGAGATTTATGTTTTGTCTACTGCTTTTGATGGATGTAGATTTATTCACATAAATGGAAATTAGAGAAGCTGGTTACATGAAAGTAAAGTTCAATTCATGTCATATCATGCATCTTTTTCTTTAGGACACAATCATTGCAGTCTAAGTCCTTACATAAAGCAAAAGGAGAAAGCTTGAGGAGCCCTTTGGTCTTCCATCTCCTAGCAAATCTAATAATTCTAGTGGATATTACAGTAGTGCTTAGAGATTTCAGCAGAGCCTGGGACACCAAATTGTCCACATGCTGTAACAACATGCTGTAAACAGGAGTCCTCTGTCCTCCTGAAGTTAGAGTCTGAATTCACCAAGGCACAGAAAGACCGAACTGGAAGAATTACTGTTGTCCCTGTTTGCTTAATATGGAAGTGAAAAGCTAGTATATCACTCATATTTAAGTTGCTTTATGCTTTAAGGTCATATTAAAAGGCCTCCACAGAAATAATGACTGGTACTTAGAGACCTTCCCAAATTAAAAACCAAAGCCAGATCTCAAGAAAATAAAGCCCTTTTCCCTCCTGATTTCACAAGGACACTGAAAGACTTTTTGGACCTCAGGTATGAAAAGGGGTAGTGGGAGAATCATGGAAGAAATGACAAAATTTATTTGAAACCATGCAAGGGGTCACTTTTGTTTGGTTGAGCATAATATGTTGAGGGCAGTCCTGGAAGATGGCAGTGGTAATGATGTACTGTTCTAAGGTTGTACTTGACATACAGTGACCAGACAGCCATCAATGTAACTCAGAAATCTTACCTCCTACTTGATCATTGTGTGAAAGTTCTACTGAAACACTGTGCCAATAGGAATGCATTATCGCTGAACAGTGATGACCAACATATGCCAAGTACTGCCATGGTTATGTAACCTTCTAGATTTTACACTTCATCTGGTAGATAGGAAGCTCTGTTTTGAAGTATGTTCATTTCAGCTGCCCACAGGGCACCATGAACTACCAGGTTTGATTTCTACACAAAGCAATACTGATCAGAGATGGTGATAATTATGTAGTATCTACTGCTGTTCACCTTAGTTTTACATAACTTGATTCTTTTGAAGTTAATTGTTGAAGCTCCTGACAGCTTCACTCGCACCAATAACCCCATTTACCCCAGCTGGAGTACCATGTCTAGCTCTGGAGTCCTCAACATAGAAAGGACATGGACCTGTTGGAATGGGTCCAGTGGAGGGCCATGAAGATAATCAGAAGGCTGGAGCACCTCTCCTATGAGGACAGGCTGAGAGAGTTGGGGCTGCTCAGCCTGGAGAAGAGAAGGCTCCAGGGAGACCTTAGAGCAGCCTTCCAGTATCTGAAGGGAGCCTATAGGAGAGCAGAAGAGGGACTCTATGTCAGGGAGTGTAGTGACAGGACAAGGGGTAATTTATGGTCTTAATCTGGAAGAGGGGAGATTTAGATTAGTTATTAGAAAGAAATTCCTTCCTGTGAGGGTGGTGAGGCACTGGAACAGGTTGCCCAGGGAAGTGGTGGCTGCCCCATCCCTGAAGGTGTTCAAGGTCAGGCTGGATGGGCCTTTGAGCAACCTGGTCTAGTGGGAGGTGTCCCTGCCCATGGCAGGGGGGTTGGAACTTGATGATTTTTAAGGTTCCTTCCAACTCTAACCATTCTATAATTCTACGATTCCATGAATAAGTCAGCCTTAGTATTTTGCAGTGGCAGACAAAACAGATTTTTAGCTATTGGACTTCTTAACATAAAACTATGGCAGACCTGTGCGCACATATGCAGGTATAATACAGAGGAGGTTTTAGAGAACAGTATTATACAAAACAAGAATACACATTATTTATTTTCAAAGTAACACTAACAAGACAAAGAAAATTTAGTTGTATACATTGGAAAACTGAAACCAACAGCCATCTCATTATAAGTAACCTTGTAACTTTTTCCTGCCCTGCCTCGTGCTTAGTTTGAATTGCCACAGTACTGTGAGCTTAGGGAGAGTCAGCAAGACCCCTATACATATGCATGAGAATATGCACTCTCAATAACACCTTAAGTTAAAAAAAGCAGCTGTTGAAACTCTTACCATCTCTTAGAAGTTACAACTTTCTGCAAATATGTTTTTTTTTACTAATACTTAAATACATTAAAAACTTTCAAGTCAGGTTTTCAAGACAGGCACATTTTGAAAGAAAAGGAAAGTGGTGCCCAATATAAATGAAGATCACATTAGAATATTCTCAGAGAAAATCCTCTCATAGTCTGTTACAGCTCCTGTGCTCCAAAGCTACAGCTTCAGCAAATGAACTGGGAAAGTTTGGTCTCCTAGAACTGAACGAGAAAGCAATTTTCTTCTCATCATTTAAAAGAGAAACACATTCTAAGGATTTTGAGAGAGATTCAGCAAGTTTTTTAAAGGAGAAAAAAAAAAAGGCAGAGGAGGAAGAGGAACAGGATGAAGCATAGTCCAGAATGATAGAGCATAGGTACAGTTTTATATAGTTGAGGACTGCCTTCTCCACATTTCATCCCATGAAAATTGGTGTCTCTTGCTCCTTGAATGGCTTTAAGCTAAACCTATGATATCTTTATAGGATGCAGTAAATGGGTAAGACCTGACATTGAAAAGTCTTTAAGAGCAGCTGTATGCAGATCTGTTGATACCACAATTCAAAGATTAAAAATGACAGCCAGCATTAATGCTTTTTTTTTTTTTTTTCCCTAGAGTAGCTCTGGAAAGTCTTAAAATTACTTTCAGGTATTGTAATCAGCTTGTTTTCTTACACTTCATCTAAATCTTTTCCTACATAAGAAACTTACTTAAGATACATAGTGGACCAATGAAAGCAAGACATTTTCCTCTTCTGTTATCCATATGATTATCTAGATGCCTAGGCATGTACTAAGCATAAGGAACATTGTTCAACAACAGGCTACTGAATGCAGTTACCTTGTTCACTACAAACTTTTTTGTTTTTTTTGGTTAATGTTGGTAAAAGAAAGAGCCAATTACTTAAAGCTTGACTATTGCAGATGTTCTCTTTTCAGATTAATGCTGCCTCTTGCACTCTAAATATCAAATCACAGAAGGTTTGGGCTGCTGTGTAACTGTGCTTTACTCTGAAACTTGAATTGTTTATGGTTTGGTTTTCATAACAGGGAAAAAGGGAGGATAAAGGACTCTTCCAATACATTATTTTCTTTTCCCTAGAACAGTCCTCTTTAAAATGGCTTGTATTCCCAGCAGTTATTTCCCTCCCAAATGGAAAGTGCTTTGCTTTTAATGAGTCATGCATGATAGTGTGGTGAGCAGTTTGCAGACCACTGGCTAGCTGCCATATGGACATGTTCTGTGAAAAACAAGGGAAGGGCTTAGCATATAGAAAGAAAATCATGTAAAACCTTGGTTAGTTTATGTGCTTTCATTTTAACTGTGATGAAAATAAGATTTTTAGAGCTCTCTTAGAGTGAGTAACTATATTTTCTCAATTCCGAACTGCACATCAAGGAAGAGCTTCTATTTTTGTATTATTTCAAGCATTTTATTTCAATTAGCCTTCATACCAGACAATCTAGACTTTCTTCTCCTACTGCAACTTGGCTTAGGTAGAATTTCTTGGCTTCACTCATGGTACTGGAGCACATGGGCCTCAGTTTGCCTGACAGTCAGATTTTGACTTACTTTCTCTCTCTCATAGGGGTTTAATTATGAAGAATTTTTGACCAAAACAAAGGTAAGGATCAGTGCAGAAATATTTATTCTTAGAATTTCACAGTAAAAAGTCCAAGAAAAATAAGCAGGGCACTTAGTTCAGGTTGCTTTCTTCATTTGTTCCACAGACGATAAAAAAAGACAGCAGCAGGAGTGTCTGGCAGAAGCTATAAAAATAGAATGTGTTTTCACTAGCTAGGAAACCAGTGAGCTCTTTCAGTTGTTAGAACTGCTTTACATGAAGAGATAATGAATATCTGGAGGGCAAGAGTGTACGGAAACCAAACTTCATAGGTTAGCATCTAGAAACAGTTAAAAAAGCAAACAAAAACTGGCAAAGTATAAATATACAGATAGACTGATTCAGCAAACATCATGAAAGTATACTCAAGAGGCTGATAGCAAAATCTTGGCTTTTTCTTCCTGTTCATCTGATTTCAACAGAAAACCACCACCACCAACAAAAAAATCTCAGACCTGAAAATTAGTTAAAATTTGCAGCCATTCCCAGCACTAAAAGTAGCAATGTGTTATGCACAAAAGAGACAAAAAACCCTAATGATTGGGTTGCAGACCTGACTTCTGTATTTAGTTCCAGAAAAGATCAAAGTACCACTCATTTTTATCTCTTTCCCAGTGTGACTTCCATATTGGAAACCTAGTTTGTGTGAGAGCTTTCTCTCAGATCACAAATTTAATCAGTAAGTATATACCTTGGATACAGAAACACTGATATCAATAATTAGAAGGATGTTTTAGCCCAAAAGAGAGAAGTGATCATTGCCAAAAGTACTGCCAACTTTAAAAAGGAGAGGCACCTTGAAAGGTTTCTATTGCCGCATCTGTGATTTTATGGAGGGTCTCTTAAACAGATGGTTGGTTCTGCAAATTTCCAACAATGGGAGGATGGGTAAATTCCTTAGACAGTGATCAAGTAGAATAGACTATAGCCAGTAACAAATGCATGATCTAATGTAAACAAAAGACTGCACTACCTGTATCTGGATATGAGAGAAAAAGAACCAATGGGTGAGCAAATGGGAACTATAATGATGACAGTTGAGGGAGAAAGGTGCTGAGTATATTGGCAAGAATATGCATCAACACTGGTTAACATATAATTATCTGCAGAAGTAATTATTTGTATCTTTGTCTTTTAAGACCAAGTGTAACTACAAAAACTCAGTCGGAAACACTAAAACACGCGAGAGCCACATTTCTGACATATTCCCATGGTGAATGTCTGGTTCCATGCAGACTACACTGCCTTTTACCCTGAGTGTATCTTTTGCTCCACAAGTGAGCCAGGGCCTGTATTTCCTTTTGAACCAAGCCAGGTGGAGGTTGGGAACCTTTACAAAAATCCTGTCGGATTCACACCATGCTCCTTTAGAAAGCTAAGAATTGAAGTGCCACTGCCAGGGACCTGCTATTTTATGAACCTAAATTCACAAATGAGGAATCCAGTCTTTGCTGTGAGTGAAGAGAGATGACCAGCTCTGAATGTTGACTTTTATCTTTTTTTCTTGCCATTATCATCCATGTTCTAACCTAAATTAGGATCCTAACCTAGGAACTTCAGTAAGATGCCTAGCGTTGCACACCATGATTTCAAGCCTCAGTAATGTAAAATCACTCATATGATTTAATGATGCAACATGGGTTCCTAATTCATTAAAGTTGGAGATTCATGTCATTTAACTCCATCCATTGAAAATCAGGATGTATAATTAGTTGTACAGACTCCCTCTGTGATACAAAAAGAGAGCACCCAACTTGGACAGGATGAGTCATTCCCTGGAGGATAACTATGACTACAGGCAACCACAGATAACTCGCTTAGACTACGTCTAACTTTTTGCATGGCTAACAAGGTGACATGAATCCTAGCCTTTGACATTTTAGAAAATTCCAACCTTTATCTGAAAGAATGACTTTTTTGTCATTTGTTCCAAAACTTGAGGATAGTTGCTTCTAAACTTCTGAGTGTTGGATTAATTATAATGGCATTAATTTTTTTTTAATGCTGCTTACTGTGTAAGCACACAGAATTCTCATGATTCAGCTTTAAAGTTTATGTTAGAACGTACACTGTTTTTCTGTCTTAAAAATAACTGTTTTTTTTTTTTTAATACACAGTTTTTTGATTGTTGGGAGACTTTTACATGGATCAAAAACATGAATCTAATTGCTCTAAGTTAGATATGAAAAGCACAAGCACTAGAAATATTTTTTAATTGCATCAAAATAATAATTGCATAATCAACAACTGATTGCAAATTAACTTATGATTGAAGGTACAAATTGTGCTGCTTCTCTCCAGCTAACAGACAAACAAAACTAAGTACTATACCAATCCCAGAAAGGAAATGTCATGTTTGCTCTGAGGATGTAAGTTTGAATTGTCTGGCATGTGAATACTGCTTTAGTTCAATAAAAATTACAACTCTACAAGCAGCTGAGTATCTGTGACCCTCCTAAAAGCAACAGCATGCTATTGTGATCAGAGTCCTGCAACACCGAAAGAAATATTTTATTCTACCTTTATTCTACTAATGTAATGTCTGATTTGAATCTTTTATTCAAATTCATTCTACTTCAGAGAAAAATGTAGGACTCAGTACAATCTCTTTATAGACTAACTTGCTTTGTCTTGACTAACATTAACCAAAACTTCACTTATCCAGTCTTGCATGAAAGGGGAGTAGTGTCAAATTCGTATTTTGAATATTTATGCCAGAATTATCATGAACAATGTTCAGAAAACATCAGATACTCTCCTTTTAGATAGTAGGAGGCCAAAAGTTTCATTATAAACCAGGGATTGTCTAACCCTAACTAATAAGTACTAAATAGTGAAATGCAAAAGTAACGGCTTAGTGAGAAAAACAGAAGTGTTAATTGCTGTGTTTCCCTGACAACAAAACCAGGAAAAAACAAGGTAGACATAATTTAAGACCAGAGGGATTAACAGATTATTTTTTTTCAAAAAAACCCACCACCACATATATTCTAAGTGTATACATATATATATATATGTATCTATATATAGTGCCTCCTGAATTTGCTGCTTTGATATGGATTCAGGGGCAAAAAATTCTTCATGGTGTGCAGCAGAATTGAAGGGGAAGTAGCACATACATCTGTACCTTCATTGGTGAGAGTGAAAATTTCATTAAATTAGAACAATGTACTTGCTGCATACTCTTGTTTACTCCTCCAAGAATTGCTGTTACTAGGTACTAAGGCATGTATTGGAAAAAAAAAAATAATCAATGCCATCTGTACTCATGTTGTAAGCATGTGCTAGTGAGCTCAGACAGTACATGTGATATGACAGAAATCTTATCATCCTTAAAGGAATATCCTTAAGTATGCTTATCTGAGATTTTAACAAGTTAAAGTGGATGGATGTTCCAGACTGACCTAAGGGGCCTAAGTATTAGAACAGACTTTGTTTGATTCCTCATCATACTGAGAATTTCTGTATGAACACAGAGATGTTGTTTCTTCAGCT
The DNA here is from genome assembly GCA_013398155.1 of Pedionomus torquatus. NCBI lineage: Eukaryota > Metazoa > Chordata > Aves > Charadriiformes > Pedionomidae > Pedionomus > Pedionomus torquatus. Next base: position 20,642 of record VZRU01001302.1, on the reverse strand, counting down.
TTGATTCTCCAATAGTAAAATAGAGATGCAATAATTTGATATAAGTTAATGAGGTAAGATGGGACTGTTATCATAAGCATAAGGCAAAACCAGAACATTTTATATTTTAATACTGTTAAAATACATATATTTCAACAGTGGAATTCCTGGAAATAGCATTACAGAAGTAAGATTACACAACCAAGGAAGTTAGACCACTACTTATACTCAAGATATGCTTGAGATGCTTGCTCTTTCCCTTGTGGAAATGCAACTCAGTAAAATGACTGCACACATGATGTTAGCCACCAATGGGCTATATCAATTTAGCTCACCCTTATGATATTTGGAAATTCCTTCTGAAATCCCATTCAGACTATGGAACATTAAGAGTGTAAGAATGAGTGCACTGGGTTAGATCAAAGATGCATCTCACCAGTACTCTGTCTCTGACAAGGACCAGCAGAAGCTGTCCGAGAAGTAAGAACAGATCAAACACTGAGAAATTTGACAACCTCTAGGGTTGAAAGCCACATATAAACTATCAGCCCTTATGGGATTTTTATTCCATTAACTTATTTTAAAACCAAACTGATTTGATTTGATTCCTCTCTTGTTTTCTTATGGTGGAAGAAGTAAAATACTCATCTCCTATTCATCTTCTCACACATTTCATGACTTCATATGACTCTGTCTTAGCCTCCTCAGTCACCTCTATTTGCAAGCAGAAGATCATCCTCACTATCCTTTTCTGTACCTTTTCTAGGTTCAATATATCTTATTTTTAAAAATATGGTGTGATCTTATCTGCCTGCAGTATTCAAGGCATGGCAGCGCCTTGGATGTATATGGCAGAACAGGTATGCTTTCACTTCTGTTTAATGCATAGTTCCCTATGTTCCCATAGTTCCCGAAGTTCCACTTCTGAGCGTGGCCAGTAGATCAAGGGGGTTATTCTCCCCCTCCACTCTGCACTGGTGAGGCCACAACTGGAATACTGCATCAGTTCAAGGAATACTTCCCAGTTCAAGGGAGACAGGGAACTACTGGAGAGAGTCCAGCACAGGGCAACAAAGATGATGGAGGGATTGGAGTGTTTCCCTGATGAGGAAAGGTTGAGCGAGCTGGGACTCTTCAGCCTGGAGAAGAGAGGGCTGAGGGGAGACCTTAGTAATGCTTATAAGTATCTGAAGGGTGGGTGGAAGGACAATGGAGCTGGACTCTTTTCAGTGGCTCCCAGTGACAGGATGATGGGCAATGGCCACCAGCTGGAACACAAAAAGTTCAATCGAATATTAGAAAAACACTTATTTCTGGTGAGGGTGCCAGAGCCCTGGAAGAGGCTGCCCAGGGAGGCTGTGGAGTCCCCTTCTCTGGAGACCTTCAAGACTTGCCTGGACGCAGTCCTGAGTAACGTGCTCTGGGCAATCCTGCTTTAGCAGGGGTTGGACTAGATGATCTATAGAGGTCCCTTCCAACTCTGACAATTCCATGATCCCATGATTTTCTCCAATAATTTTTAACAATGTGTTTTGCTTCTTTTTTAATAGGTACTGAACTGACATGCCACAGAATATCTAAAATTACTCAAAAATCTTTCTGGACTGGTGATAGCCTAATTAAAGCCCACATTTATGTATCTAGTCAGCTTCTTTATGTACATTTACTGGCATTACACTTCATCTCAGACACATAATATGAATACTTCACAGTCAGCTTCAATTTTGCACGCCTTTACTTTACACCATCAGCAAACTCTGTCACCTCACTATTCNATTACACTTCATCTCAGACACATAATATGAATTGCACGCCTTTACTTTGCACCGTCAGCAAACTCTGTCACCTCACTATTGACCCCATGTTCTAGATTAACTTAGGAATTTTGGGCAGCACAAGTCCCAGCCAAGCTCACCATGGAATTCTACTGTTACCTTTCCCCTATGATGAAGAACAATAATTTATCCCTACCTTTTGATTTCTATCTTTTTGTCCTTATTCTACAAGAAAATATTTCTTCTTAAACTGTGTAAGCTTAGAAGGGATCTGCTCCGTATAGTACAAGGGAAGCTGGGACATACACCTGAGAAGGAACATCATACAGATGTCACTGCTTTAAGGCACAAACTGCGCTGCAGATGAAGGAAAGCTTATTCATACAGCTTTGAAAGCTTGCGTATAATTTTATGGCTGGCTTCAAATTTTCTTGTAGCCACCCTATAAACAAAACATACCTCTCTAAAAATTGCCCTCCAAATGTATTCACTTCTCTTCAGTGCCTAGAGAAGGAAACCTGCATGAATATTTCAAACTGCATATACAACTTTGGAATGTATTGGTGAGGTGGGATGAATTCTACCCAGGTGTTTAAAACTCTGTAACATTTTAAATTAACTTCACTGGCTGCAAAAGTTATTGCAGGGAGCAGGTAGTAAAACAGTAAAGTAAGCCCAGCATGCTGTAATCAACAAGGTAAAAGTGAGTTTCTCTGTACAGAATGAGGCTATGGGAATACTAAAAGTTTACAGAATTCTGATAGAAAACAGAAAAACATAAGAATCAAAGACATGTTAAGGAGGGGACATAAAACTAGAGAAGAACAACACATATACAGGCTTTTATCCTAACAGTAGAGTCCTAAAAATAATATGATTGAAGCAGAACTCCTGTTGTTAAAAGCCCCACATTACTGACACAAAAAAACATCTCCAAAACTTGGCAGAAGTAACAAGCAGTAGGATCCCACAGAATCAGATTATGCAGAATCGGGCAACCTATCACCCATATGGACAGTATGCTGCACCAGTGAAAGATTGGTGCTGTTTGTTACAGATGATCGACAGGCATTGAAGTGAAAAAGGTAAACTTCTGTTTTGAAGCAGAACGCCTAACTGGAAGAAATACTCTGCATACATGTAGATGAAGATTAGGAAATAGCTTTGCTATGCAAAGTAACATTAAAGGCCTGAAGAGAAGCGTAACAAATAGTGGGAAGCCTTTGTTTACCCTCATGTATGCTTAGGAAAGGGTAGAAGAAAGATTTATTTGCATGTGACTTCACTATAGTCAGAGAACAACAAAGTGAAGAAGCACCTCATGATTTAGTACTGAGTAAGATCTAGTTCGTGACATAAATATGAAAACCTATTCCGCAACAGTAATAAAAATGCTCTGAAATTCAGATTTTTTTTACAAGTAGAAGGTCAAAGCCATGTACTACATTGAATTTAAATAAATAAAAAAAAAAAGGAATTACATAAAATCATAAAACTTTTGAAAATAAATTTAAAGGAATGGTCAAATGACAGAAACTGGGAGGGGTATGTGTGTATGGAGTAACTTTTAATAGCCTGTTTTAGAAGCACTGAATATATCTATCCTACAGAAAAACTTCAAGAAAGAAGAAAAGGTCATCAATGTCTACTGGAGTGCAAAGAAGGCTTTTAAAAGTAAATGGACAGATTTCAAAAAGGGAATCCATACAGTAAGCAAAGAATTAGAGAAAAAAAAACATAAATTCTGGTACTTTTAAAAATAAAATAATAATTGTCCTGGTTCTGGCAGGGATAGGGTTAATTTTCCCCAGGCTGTGGCAGGGGCACAGGTATTCCATCCCTTGTGAGCCATGCCCAGAGGGAAGCCAGCACTGAGAGCTTGAGATCCACCTGGGGTAGGTCTGGTTGGTGATTGAGGTGGTGCAGCAATCCTAATTGTGTTTGTACATTCCTCTGTCTGTATTACTGTTGTTTTCTTGTTCCCTTTGCTGATCTGTTAAATTGCCTTTGTCCCAGCCCAGGAGTTTTGCCTTTTATTCCCATTCTCCCCTCACAGCTCCGGTGAGAAGAGGCCAGTGAAGAGAGCAGTCTTCGTGGTTCCTTACTGCCTTCTGAGGCCAAATCATGACAATAATTCGGCAGATCCTAAAAGATTTTGAGGGACTACTTTCTAAAGAAATAAAATCTAGTAAGGAAGCTTTCAAGAACATACAGAAAGCAGCAAGATCTGCAGACAGTCTGAAAAAAAACAGAGTTTTTTAGGTGAGAGCATTCAGAAAAATAAAACCAGTGTAAGACAGCAAAATGAACGGCATCAACCGCAGATGAGGTCAAAGAAGACCCTAAACCATGCCAAAGACTAGTCTCCAACAAAAATGTCAGGAGAAAAGCTTTTGGAAGATAACTGACATAAGGTCATTCTGTTACTCTCCAATGCCTTGTAAGAGACTTCTAATCTCAGATACAACAATGCTGACACACAAGTGGTGGTGAACACCTTGTCATCTAAATAAACTCGGTAGCTAGAGAAGCGAAAGTGGCAAATAGAGCTAACTTTAGAAAAGGGTTTCAGGATAGAGCATAGGAAATTAGAGATTAATCAGTCTGACTTCATATGTAGACAAATTATTAGAAATATAGTAACAATGGAATTAGTAAATGTGGAAATATAATCGGAAAAGTTAACACAAGTTGCTGTAAAGGGAAGTTATGAACCCTTTCAGCTTCTTTTTAACTTTGGGGAACAGTTTTTGAAGAGGGTGGAGAAAGCAGGAATAAAAGAGAAGGAAGCGAAGATTGTAGTTGATAGATTTCTGGTGCCTAAGATTCATAAGGGCCTCATGGGGAGATGAGCAGGACCAACCTCACATCTGGAGGTTAAGGAGTATGACCAGTCTGGATTGCTGTAGAGGGTTGAGTTCATTGCATAGATAGACAGGTGGTGACTATGAGCCATAATACAACTCCTTTTCACCTGACTTGAGCTATCACAGCAGACGTAGACAAGAGGATAAGATGTTTGGCAGAGGATGGGAGACAAATTGCTATTGATGGGAACTGTAAAAATTATAAAGGATGATTCTGTTGTTCTGTTCTTAAACCAGCTTAATAGTATCTTGAAAAAAGAGATTCTATTTGTGTGTGTGCCTGTGTTGCTAAATAAATCACCTAAATTAATCTTTTACAAGTTTTATGTTTGTTCTAGACACTTATGAGGGGTACCATAAAACAGTCAGGAAGGAGATTAATAGTTTTGACTTCATAGCAAAGCCTGAATACTGTGCAATAAATAATGCACAGGGATCACACATGGTACAATAAAAAGAAAAAATATCGACTAGTGGATTATTAAAGTCAGCTCTATCTCCTCTTTGCACTAAATGAGGCCAGACTTCTGTAAAGAATATTATATAATGATGTAATTAAAAACTGAGTCATGATGTATACCCTTAACTAAATTTGCACTGCAAATTTGATTCTACAAGTTTACCAGCTCTTAAATATGTTGTTTTACAATCTTACTTATACTCTCCTAGTCATTTAATGTAGTTTTGCTTTGATTTATTCTTATTTAAACACATTTACTGAACCAACATGAATACCAAGTGTTTATGTATAATTTTACATTTTAGAACACATTGCAAATATTAACTAATTAGTCCTCTCTCAATAATCTGAAAAATAAGTAATATTACTTTTCTTATCAAGTTCAAGAAGCTTAATAAGGACACATCCCAAAAGGGATTATTAGCTAAGTGTGATTTCTGGCTTAAATATATGCTCCTTCCTTCCTCGAAAATCATTCAACATTCCATCGTCTGAAAATACCCTGTGCCTCAAGCTTTACAACCATTAAAGTAAGGGAAAAAATGCAAACATGAGGATGGAAATACTTTTGAGAGTGCTACAGTTTCACCATTCAATGTCCTTTCCATTATCAGGTTGAATTATTTGATTTCTCCCTGGGAACATCATTCCATTTTTAATTATAAATGTAAAAAGTTTTCCTATGCAGCAAAACAGATCTATTTATTTATAGAAAAGGCCTTGATTAAAACATAACATTTACCTCACAATTCCCCTTCTTACGGTCTTTTTTTTTTTTTTTTTTAGTGGAGAATTCAAAATACCATTGAATTAAAAACTCTGATTTATCTTCTGAGATAAGGCAACCAATATTCCAGTACAACAGTGCACAGCGACAATCAGCACTGAGCCTTTGATACCACCACATTTACCCCACAGGAAACGTTTTCTGTTCTAGATGCTTTATCAGTTCCAGTAATTCCATGTGATTCAGCTCCAGGAACTGACCTCTTACCTCTTTTTACTTTAGGCATTTTTAAAACATGCAACACTTAATGCATAACATTAATTTGTTTGGATAAAATACCACAAGGGAATACATTTAATGCTTCTGATGATAGTCCTCGAAGAGATGCTACTGTTTAAAGCACCATTTCAAAAGCATAAAAATACAAGTGAACCAGCGTCAGCCACCTCGGACAGGATTTCATATCTTAAGTTCTTCACTTCAGAAAGTTGATTTGTGCTCCTAGTTCATGCAGATATCGGTCTAATTTTTCTATTCTGGGAAACCTGACAATACTTGACAAATTGACAATGCTTCAGGACTCGGTGAAGCTTGGGCTGTACTCTGTCAGGAGGAGTGGCCAACTGGAACCCAGGAGGGGTCGCCTGCCAAGCACTGGCCCCTGGAAAGTTCATTTGCTACGAATAAGCCAAAAATTTGCAGCAATTGCACACACACATATGTGCATGTGTGGTGTGCTCCACCAGCAGTAATACGGTCAGGCATCAGGCTTCATGGCTAGAAGTGCTTTAATGGGCAACATTTGCAGGAAGCTGGCAGAGCCATCTCTAAGCCAGAAGACGTGTAGGTCTGGTTCACGCTGGGGAAGGGATGTGTGGATGCTCTGGAAAGCCCTGGCCAAGCACAGCCCATTCATTCAGCTTCCAGGAGGTGAATTCAGGGGCAGCAGTGCGTCTGAGGTGCCACCCAAATATCTTTTCCTGGCTTGTGAACCATGCCTGTGCGGACAGTCCCCTGGGTAACACTGTTCCGCTTGTCTCTGCTCTCTGCTCCCCACAGGTGGAAGCATGGCAGCCACCAGCCCCAACAGGAGGGTCCCCATTGCTGCTAGGAGCAGTGCTGCTCTGACATAGCAGAATTGCCCCGGGAGGCTTAGCTGGGCTCTGCAGGGTCCTGTGTGGGACCCTAATTTGCTTCCAGCATGCCCCAGGGCCTTATCTGTGCTTTGTTGAGGCCCACTGGAGGCACCTGCTGCACTCCAGAGGTCCCCCATCCTAGAAAATCTAAAAGTAAAAGATAATAATAATTACTTTTAAATACAAATTCACTTCTGTAGATATTCTGGAGAGTCATATAGGCCACACTTAATATAATCCATTGTTTCTGTATTTTTTAGCCCCTGACATCTACATCTAAATCCTTTTTATCTTCCTCCAAAATTGGCAACAGGGACTGGAAATATAATAAGGACCATCCCAGTCCTCCTCTTCCAGGTGGTCATCTAAATCTCTGGCAAAATTAGAGGGGATGAATGCTTTCCTGTCATCTGCCAGCCCTCCCAACAGACCAACTTCAAGCACCTGTCAGGAGAGATAAACCTGTCCATCCTCCAATTCAAGCTGCTCACTGAACCATCACAAGGATCGTAGTTGTATAGAGCTATGACTGCTCAAAGCTTTCCTGGTTATTGTCCCAGAGGCTGCAGGGTGATGGACTCTGTGTCTGCTACTGGTTCTTCTGTCTCGCTTACAGGGTCCTTCGCTGAAAGAAGGCAGGACCCAGGACTGTACTCTGCCCAAGCTGTCTCTGAGGGACTCTAAAACTGTTCAGTTCATGCACTTGGGCTTGGAACAGTTGCAGGGTATCTTTGTTCTTCCTTTTTAACTTCTTTGCCTGAGACCCTGCTGCCAGTTCTCTCATGACTTGCATTTTGTGCTCTGCACCTTTCACTCGGGCTTGAAAAAAGCAGATGACTTGGATGAGAAAATTTCACTTCTCTACCAATTGCATTAGTTGCCCCTTCAGCTCAGCATTTTCAGCTTGCACCTCTTCTGCCCACTGCATCTGCCCATGGAGGAGAGAATCTTCTTCAGCCAGTCTGGTGTTTTTATCTATCAACTGTGAGAGCTGCCCCTGTAACTCCTCACACCTTTGGCTGAGGGTTGTCACACAAGATGAGCCCTCACTGTCTGCCGCTGGTTTGGCCTAAAGTTCCTCAGTCACCTTCTGGGAGACTTCTTTCTGCTGGTCCTGTGCCAGGAAAGCTCCAGGAGGGCAGGCTCTCTCCCTTCTCCAGCCCCTTGCTGACAAACTGATTTCGTGGATGATTCCTCAGCAGAGCTTTGGATGGTTCCTCAGCACTGTTGTAGTATTCATCAGGTGCTTGATGGTGTCTACTGCAGATGCTTGCGTCTTTCTTTCAGCTGTTCAGTAAGGCAGTTAGCTTGGCATTTTTCTGCTGGAACTACTTTGCCTCCTTGCACGTTTCTGGAGAGCTTTTCTTTCTCAGGAGATGCTTTTCTATCTCGATGCCACTGTGTTGCCTCTCCAGGTCTTGCAGGACACTCTGCAGGCAGGCATTCTCCAGCAGCTGGCTGCAGGTGCTCCCAGAAAGCTTTCTCCCTTCAGGGCAGGCCCAGCTGTCTCTTGGACTGGAGATGCTTGCACCCCAGCTTCACCTCCCACTGTGCTCCTCCTTCTGCACAGGGCAGCTGAAGGCCTGGTACTTTCTCTTAGCTGTTATTGCTGAGCATGATGTCATATGGTATGGAATAGATCTTTGGTCAGTCTGGGTCAACTGTCCTGGCTACCTGTCACCTCCCAACTTTTTGCTCATTAAACCTCAACCTCAGCTCATTAAAAAATGCACCAATAAGCCAATACCAAGCACAAATACAGCCTGTGTGAAGAATGGGTTGAGAGCAGCCCTGAGGAGAAGTACCTGAGGGTGTTAGTGGATGAGAAGCTCAACATAAACTGGCAATGTGTGCTCATAGCACAGAAAGTCAACCACATCCTGGTCTGTATCCAAAGAAGCATCACCAGCAAGTTGAGGGAGGTGATTCTGCTGGTCTACCCTGTTCTCATGAGACTGCACCTAAAATACTGTATCCAGCTCTGGGGCCTCCAACTTAGGAAGGACATGGACCTGTTGAAATGAGTCTAGCAGAGGGCCATGAAAATGACCAGAAGACTGCAGCACCTCTCCTATAAAGGCTAAGAGAGTTGGGGTTGTTCAACATGGAGAAGAGAAGGCTCCGGGGAGACCTTATGGCAGATTTCTAACCTAAAGGTGCCCTACAGGAAAGATGGGGATTTGCCGCAATTGACAAATTTGCGAGAGAGATATAACAGAAACCCAGGTGAAACTGAAACTGAATACTTGTGGCAAGTATGCTTAAGAGGTGGTGACCGAATAATGTTGAGGATGAAGCCAGTGGCAATTGGGGTCCAGGAGTTTTCTTAAATGCAGGACCTGACTCAACAAAAACACCCCATCCTATCACCAGTCAAGTAACTTATTGGGCTGGAGGAACTGACACCATGGAACCTTCCATAATCCCCATTAAATCTGTAAATCAGTTGTCCACAGCCATCACAAAAGGTGCTTGCATACAAGCCATGCATGAACAACAATGCCATGATGTCCCACTACCTGTTACAGTACATTTTGCAGTGTTAAAACCATCAATTAGAGGAGTCCCAACAATTCTTAAAACCCATCTAGTTGCAAAATGGAATGAGATTAGTCATTAATTAAACTGAATATAATAAACAGAGCAATAATCCTCCCAGGCAACTCCCTACATGGGCAGAATTAATGTACAGCATTGTTAACTACAGCTGTGAAATGGGCTGGGACGGTGCAGCAGTTGAAAAACACCACCAGAAACCCCTGGGAGGCAATCACAAAGTAAGACCCATGAAACAGGGAATAGGAATTAAATCAACGGGAAAGAAATTTAAAAACTTGCAAACAGAATCTCAAGAAGGGAGGAATTAATTATGGAGGAAAGGATTAGCCCTACGCATTCCCAGAGCCACAATTCAATGTCAGGCTACTGGCATTATCTTGAGTCTGGCTGAAGCACTCTAGAAACAAGGTAACGGTGAAAGCAAAGTCTGTATTTCAGCTTCCTTGAAGGAAGATAATCCTGTTCTCCCACTTAGGAAGGAACTGCAGGACATGAAGTCAAAAAACAAGTGATGCCCAGCAGGGCCAATAGGGCTTATCTGGCCAGTAAGTGGAGGCTTATCACTGGGTAAGTGATGATGGCCCATATATAATAACTCCAGTTGGTTCTCAAAGACAATTAGTAAAGTTTTTAATAGAAACGGGAGCACAAATTTCAGTACTATCACAGCAAGATGCTGAGAAGCTGGGTGTGCAGTCCAGATGGCAAAGAGTTAAAAGTTATCAGCGTGAATCTAGGGACTGTTGTGTGCCAAACTGCCAAGGCTAATTTATGCCTCTGGGGTGAGAAGCACATGTAGTCTACTCATTTTGCAATTAAGGGCCATCATGAAAATACTGTAGGCTTTGATGTTTTAAACAGCTGAATACAGCAGTGTGTGGTCTTTTGACTCAAATTTTGACCCCAACCTGGGCAGACACCAGGAGGCTGCAGCCCCTGGGATCCCTGAGTCAAAGATCACTTATGTACCACAATATCTGATCTCTGCTGTGGCACAAAATTGAATTTCTGAAATCGCAGCTGATTTGTAGAAAAGACAAATTCTCTCCAGAATCCACTCCCCATGTAACTCACTAAATGCTAATACAGCCCCGCTAATGGCCACTGTACCAAACAAGTGACGGCTACTTTGCAAGCAGCTGCACACCCATGTATGGGTGTAAGAGATATATTCTTTATGGTTTCCTTAAAGGAGGAAGATAAAGACAAGTTTGCTTTCACTTGGGAGGGAATAAAATATTCCTTTAACAGACTCCCACAGGGGTATAAACATTCACCCAGAATCGCTCATGCTGCACTTGCTGAACAAATCGCATACCCCCAAGATTCTGCCCAACCTGTATTTGTGCCTGGGATTGCCACGTCCCAGGTGCAGGACCTTACACTTGGCTTGGTTGAACGTCATGCCATTTGCATTAGCCCACCTCCCAAGCTTGTCCAGGTCCCTCTGGATGGCATCCCTTCCCTCCAGTGTCGACTGCACCCCTGAGCTTGGTGTCATCAGCAAACTTGCTGAGGGTGCATTCAATCCCACTGTCCACGTCCATGTAATATTCCAAACCTTAACAATGCTGCTTCTAACCTGTGGCCAAAGAACTCTAGAGTGGCCATGGTCTCAAGCTCATGTTAAGTATACTGGGAACATGGGAAAACACTCTAGGAAGGGAGGTTGTACTGAAGTTGTGGCATGTGACTTTAATTATTCAGCTCCTATTACATCTTATCAATTGTTGCAATCTAATTATACACTGATTTAAGATTTATTGCCTACCCTCATCGGAATGAATCTTGCAATGGTGAAGAAACTACAACACAATGACCTCTGTCAGCTGCTAGAACGAATCTGAAAAACAGACACAAAACTAATCATCACTCAGTGTGATACAGAAGACATACACTTTCTTGGAAAGAGTGAAGAAAGATGGAGGACACCATTGGTGGGAAACTCTTCTTGGATGATCACCAACAGCAACAGAAGTGTTTAATCATATGCTTCACCAGTTGTGATTTTGCTGGTTCTAACTTTTATATGCTTGTTGCTTATAGTTATTGTATATATAAAGGTTTGGTAAATGATCACAGAAATAACCCAACTTCAACCATCCAAAATATACAAATTAACAAATAACAAATAGCAGTGATTTACTGTCTACTTACCATGGATCTCTAAGCACACAAACTATCAATATACTATCTATGGCACAGAGGGGAGATGCGACTGTACCACCACTTTGCGAATGTAAGATGAATTGGCTATAGTTATAGGGTGAAATGTGACGGTGTGCTCTCCCCATTCCCCTCTCTCTGGCTCCCACTCCAGCCACAGCTCTTTGTAGGAGCTGTGATGGGTTGCACCTGAACTTCGGGGGATTGAAAGCGACACAGACAAATGTTGTCTGGAACCTAGATGTCTTGAATTATGCAAATATGACTACAGGTCAGTTATCTTACCCCTATAAATAGTGGACAGCCCAGAGCCCGTTGAGCTCTCCTGCATGGCAGCAAGCTGCATGACAGGATCTCCTCTTGAGCAGGGATGCTGCTCAAGGTTAGTCCTAGATGTTTTGAGATTCCTGCTGCAACAGCTCCTTGGTAAGTGGTTAATAGAGTGATAAGCGTTGACATTTTACCTAAGCAAGATAAAAGATTGAACATGCAGATGAAATGCCATAGTCATAAACCGTTGACCAAGTCTGTGACTAGGATTGGATCCAGCCGCACTTAAGCTCCTCTCTGAGAACGAGTTTAGAAAGCAAGGGGTCCTTTCTGAGCTGCAGATCTCCCTGACAGTTTTGCCTAACCATGACCTCTATGCAGTGCATAACAAAGTGTACCTTGCCATCCAATCTTCCAAAACACTGTCACATTTACTACCAAGTTTATTAAATGGAAGTTTTATATCAGTAAATATTACACTGCTTCTCTCTGACAAGTGAAGTTAATTGCTCCATCCTGCAACACATCCAGGATAGAAGGGTAATGGTTTTAAATTGGAAGAAGGTAGATTTAGGCTTAGATCAGGAAGAAATTCTTTCCTGTGAGGGTGGTGAGGCACTGGAACAGGCTGTCCAGAGAAGCTGTGGATGCCTCACCCCTGGAAGCGTTCAAGGTCAGGCTGGATGGGTCTTTGAGTAATGTGGTCCAACAGGAGGTGTCCCTGCCCATGGCAGGGGGGTTGGAATTAGATGTTCTTCAAAGTCTCTTCCAACCCTAAACCATCCTATATAATTATTTCTCAATAATTGAAAAAACATAATTCTACAGCAATTGCTGATGCACCTGCAAGGTGAAGAAACCCAGAATATGATGGGTGAAAGAAGGCTATAACTCAAATATTTCAAAATAGTTTCCCACATATTAAGCTCTCCATTTGGTAATTTGTGTGTGAAATAGACAAATGTTGATGATTTTGCTTTTTGCACAGATTAAAGCACAGATATGTATTCATGTGAAAACAACAGATATCTTCCTCTTTGGTGGCTTGTGCACAAGGTAAGAATAGCCAACATGAACTCTCTAGTTACATTTGTTTTATGTGATTGATCCTCCAGATTTGGGGACCAAGTTACCAAGAAGCTATTCTGCCATGCTTGAAACCGCAAAAGACGATCATGCAAGCTAACTTTGCCAAGTGTCTTTAGCACTTACCTAACATATTCCACTTAGACCCTTCTGCTTTCTGTCAGTGGACTCTTGTCAGTACTCTCCCCTACAACGGTGCTATGGTGTCCTCAAGTATCATAGAATCACAGATGGTTTGGGTATGGTGGAACCTTTAAACATCATTTAGTCCAACCCCCCACCCCCACCATGGCCAGGGATATCTTCCACTACATTGTAAGCAAAAAAGATGACCTAGCTGTGATTTTAAAATTATTTTAATTACATAACTATCTAAATTGACTTTAATCGAACATTTAAAACAATTTATAAGTCTCTCTTAAAACTCTTCATTTCTACCTGACATTGTGTGATGCTCAACTATCAAAATACTGCTGTTTTCTTCAATATCTACTGTTTTGTTCATTTTGATGAAGATGTTTCCCATCTTTTACCATAAAAACACAAGGAATGCTTTATTCAAACTACAAGCACAATAAAACCATGTTCTTACTTGTTTAAGTTTCTTCAGATCTTCATCGAGTTCCAAGTTGTCCAGAATAACAGCAACAAACAGGCTGAGCAGAATCTACAAAACAATTGCAAATTATTTGTTAAAGCTTGTCTTGTTTTTCTTAAGAGGTAGTATGAAATGACATGGAAAAATGAGGGCTTTATTGATGTAAATGGGTAGTGTGGTCAGTGACACCTGTTGAAAAATTATCACCTGCTACTACATGTATGCTGGCCATTTTGCAAGTACTAAATTGGCTTTTAGCACATCATACAATTACTATATGGATTTAAAATTTTTGAATTCTAGGTTTTATGACCTATGCATTATGTGTGTTTAACAATATATTCATAAAAATTTATTTCATGTGAAAAGAAAATTAAATTAAGCAGAAATAATAATTCAAAAAACCTTCACAACACAAAGCAGAATCCTAGTACAGCTTGTTAAAGTGAAGGTGCTTTTCAATTAAGATGTGAATTTTTAACACGGAGGCCACCTAACATTAATTTACTTTATACTCAATGCTCAGAGTGCCTCTGTGCAAAGTAGCTAACTCCACTTTGAAAGAAAAGAAAGCTGCCTCATTATTTGCATGCATTGAGAGCCACAGTGTAGGAAACTCATGAACTGTAATTTACTAAACATGAAATATTGTGTAGATATGCATCTAAGAGGAAGAATACCAGGGAAAGAAAGTGTATATCAGATCATTCTGTTTTCTTTGTGTAAAGAAACTGACAAGAGGCTAAAGAAACTGAAAATGTGACTGATACAGATAAGGAGACAAAACTAGGAAAGCAAGGATGCAGGTGAAGGAGGATACCACTGTTCAATGTATATCCTCAGACAATTTACATCTTAAGGCAGTACATTAGTATATATGTCAGCAACTGCCAAGATTTTATTTTTGAGGGTTTAAGGCAAATATCCTCAAATATGCTGAGCCCTTACAGGCAAGCACCAATTTCCCAGAGATACCAGAAAGAATCTAAGCTCTGTTAAAAGAGTTACATGGTTAAAATATTTCTGTGATCTTGGATCATTGAGTGACAACCAGCGCAGACATATCTGTCCACCACTGTTCTAAATGAAGTATAATCATAGAATCATAGAATCTTTAGAGTTGGAAGGGACCTCAGCGATCATTGAGTTCCAACCCCCCTGCCATGGGGTAAATAAGACAGGTAAATAAGTTTACCTGTCATTCAATCACATTGGAAAATTACTCCCCACCTATATGGAAGATGAAATTTAAGTAGTTTAGTACACCAGACAAGGAGTTTGGAAATCAAAGTGCATCTAAAATGGGTGTCTTGATCTTTTTCCAGAGCAGGGTTCCCTTTCTCTCCATGAACTATAAAGGTACAGAAGACACAGGTAGGACTCTCAACCATAAATTTATAAAAAGTCAGTGTTCAGAAAAAGAAATATTTTTTTTTAAAAGGAAAACTGGCTTTAGCAATATGTAGAATTTACTGTTTGAAAAGATGTATTATATACTTCACATACTTAAAGAGCAAATTTCAATGATCCAACTAATACAAACAGTGGGAGTTAAGATAGCCTTTAGAATGGCAAAGCAAGACAGAAATCAGGTAAAATTCATAATCCTTGGAATACACTAGTTTGATCCCTAATTGCTGATGAACAGTTTTTCTATCATTCTTTCAGGATTTTACAGTTTTGTGTTTTTCTTTAGAGAACTTTATACAATCTGTGGTATCCCAGTACCTGCAGCTCAGAGCACACTACTTAAGGAAGTACAGTTCCACACCAAAGACAGCACAGTACTCATTAAATAGATCACTACTTACAGGCTTGCTGTTCCACACACAGATATGTATCAAGGTATTAAGACTTTAATTAACTGTTTTTTCACTTTTTTTTTACAGCAAGAACCACAGATGATGTATCACAAAAGAAAAGTTAAACGCAAACTTGTTATTGTTTAACTTTCTCTGCTGTCATCTCAACTAATAACAGTCCTTGCTTCCAACAGAGGTTTTGTTTTTTGAGCTTCAACTTTTCTTTGCCTTCTAATGTGAAACCTATTAATTTCTTTCCAAGGCTCTGCAGTCTGCTTTGCCAAATGTCTGCAATTATCACTTCTCAATTCTAATCCTCCCCCTCTTCTGGCTGGTGAAAGTCATTTCTTCATTTGACTTCACTCTTGTTATTCGCTGATGGCTGTTTATTCTTAGAACTTTTCTCTTTGGTTTTAGCAGCAGCCAAACTGTTTTCATGCTCCTTTACAAATTCCACATTATTTTCTTTCTTCAAGCTTCTTTTGCCTCCAGACAACTCTGTCCTACATAGCTTTTCTCTCCCAGGATCTGAGGAAGATCTTAGAATTGAAACTAACAACTTTGTAAGGTAATTCTGCAAAGTTGTCTTAGCAGAGTTTCTTCATCCATGTAAAATTTACATAGGTGAATGAGATTAAGTGTGTACGCTTAGGAAGCAGTGCAAGGGCTGTGTTCTTAAATGCAAATCCTGTGAAAGGATTGAGGACAGTGTACTGAAAAGTGACTTCACTCCTAGCAGAATAAATGCTTTGAGTAAACAAACAGAGAAGTCCCAGATGACTCTTTCAAAACATGAAACAAATAGCAAAATACTAAAACTGCTCTTATAGCTAAGTTACTTCTCAATTAAAGTGTGGATTTTTAGCACAAAAGCCACCTGAAACTAATTTACTTTATGGACTTGCTTAATGCTCATCTGAGAGCTAAAAGATGAAACTGAGAGAGATGTTTTATCTGAGAGATAAAACATTCCAGTTCTGACAATGTTCTTGGGGAAGTATCAGAAAAACAGCAATAGATTCTCTAACCAGTAACTGCTTCCAAATCCATGACCAAAACTCTCTTCTCTTTTGCTTTCTATCTCCACTTCCCAAGGAGTTTGAAAGATCACTTCAGCATGGAAAGTAGCTTTTCCAGACCCCAAGGACTCCTCTGACCCTTGTGAAGAAATTATGTTCTATATTTCTGCTGATACATACATACATTTGGCTTGTACTTTAGTTAAAAGGCTTTAAGAGCATCAAATATACTGTAGTGCTATATAGAAAGTGATTAAGATTTAATCCACATGAAGGAACTGGCTGCACCCACAATTACAGTTGGATTATTCAGTCTTTAGAAATAAAACAGGACGTACTCTAGTGTAAAAGAATTAGATGGAAATTGATGCAGGTTGCATAAATACAGTTAGTACCTATTATATAAACAGACAACTGAGCAAAGAGAGAAAATAGAATGAAAAAAGTGAAAACAGGAGTAAGTGCATTAAAAATTGCAGTGAATGCAAAATGAGTAAAATTAGAAGTGAATTAAAGGTGCATAAAATGGTTACTCCTCTGACTGTGATATTTTCTCTGTGTTGGTATTCAAAATACAGTACCAAGCCCTTACTGGTAGAGGACATCCAAAAAGCTGTTTTCCTTACCATTTTCTCTATACAAAAATGTAATCATCCCATTTGAAATGCATACAGAAAAAATGGTGGCTTTTTTAGATCGAATCCCCATTTCCACACACAGGAACTGCTGCATTCATTCTTGTCCTTTTATTGCTTGATATACTATATCATGTATTTTCCATGCATTGATTTTGCATCAGGCAACAGAGAAGTAGTGATTTCTGTTCAAGAGTTTGTATTTTGATGCTTTACACTTCTCACTTTAATTACTACTGCCAAAAGAATGCAATAGAAGCTGAGGAGACCATTTCTACAAGATGAATAAAAGCACTTGCTTAACTCTGCAATCATTAGAACTGCGAAGGTACAAGACAGTTAAAAATTGTTACTAACAAGCTGGTAGTCTAAAAGTGTGACTTGGATCTTCTGAAGAACACCACCTGAGACCAGAACAAAGGCCAGCCTTACGCCACATCCCTGAGGGGTAAATTCTATGCTGAAAATGAGCATCACAATTAGTTTTAAGTACCCAAGAAAAATAAGTAGTACTAGAACTCTGAGAATAATTCAAAACAAAGAAAGGCACAGCACAGTAGCAGGTGAAGACATACCAGAGTAGCAAAAAGATGATAGAGTATAAAATAAATAGCAACTACTGGTGCCCACATATGTCCTACAGCATTCAGTGTCTGATCCATGACATCGACCCATCCTTCCTGTGTGAGAATCTGAAACATTGACATGAATGCCTGGAAAAAAAAGAAATAAAAACAAATTACAATTCACAGATTACACTAAACCGGTTCTATTGACACAGTCCTCAAGTTGACTTATCTGAGCAGAACACCTGCTTTGTTTGTTTTTTAAATCTTAATGAACAAATGTATTTCGATTTTTAAAGTCAGGTGAAATGCTATTTCAGAGCTAAAGGAGAAATAAATAGTTTAACATTTGACTGAACTGTAATCTGCAACTTGTAAACATAGTCCTGGCTCAGTTTGACCATAAGAAGTGCTATTTTGTTTCCTCCAGGGCTGACAAAATAGGAGAAATATCCTGAGCACCAGAGATCATTGTTTTCAATATTGATTACGTTTATTCTTCTGTGTTACCTCTCTATAAATATAGCTATAATAAAGTGTTATCATTAAATGTGACTATACATATTATCTTGGCAGCAGAAGCATTCCAGGCACCCCACAGATAATACTAATGATACAAGATGAGTTCCCAGTACTTCCACTCATTTCAGTCAGTCAGATTCTCCCCCTATACATTTTGTAAATAGATTTCTCTGTGGAACTGCTCCTGTAACACTTTCAAACCTCTTCAGACTGGGGGGGGCATGTCAAAAATAGAGGGAATATTGCAGATGTTTCAACCAACTCTCTTCGGTGATAGGAATATACCAATCGAGGTAAGCCCACAACTCAAATTGTCCCAGACCTTTGAAACCCCAGCTTGAGCCTACAGCACAGACCACAATCTAACTGAACATGAGCAATGTGCAACCACGGTGCTCAGGTAGAGAGAACTCTTCCCCTGCCTGTGCCCAGGGATTGCCTCTGAGAGAGTTCACTGGAAGCAGAAATAAAGTTAACATCTAAGCAGCATGAGTACCAGGAAGCCAGTGCTTGAGTTCAGTGTGTGGCCCTCTTTCACTGACAAATGATAAGGATCAGTGACTAGATCACAGAATGGTTAGTGTTGGAAAGGACCTCAGAGATCATCCAGTTCCAATCCCCCTGACATGGGCAGGGACACCTCCCACTAGACCAGCTTGCTCAAAGCCCCATCCAGCCTGGCCTTGAACACCTCCAGGGATGGGGCAGCCACAGCTTCTCTGGGCAACCTGTTCCAGTGCCTCACCACCCTCACAGGAAAGAATTTCTTTCTAATACCTAATCTAAATCTCCCCTCTTCCAGATTAAAACTGTAAATTACCCCTTGTCCTATCACTACACTTCCTGACAAAGAGTCCCTCTCC
>VZRU01001301.1:336251-351605 GCA_013398155.1 Pedionomus torquatus | reverse complement strand
GTTTGTTTGTTTGTTTTTGTTTTTGTTTTTTTTAATTATTTAAGTCTAAAATGACTGAACAACTTATTTAATTTTTCTCTAAATGTTGAGACTCATTATCAATATCAGCAGTCTAAAACTTCGAGATGGGTGCTGCAGGAGAGAGGTGTGCTGCCTGGTAAGGGGGAAAGGACAGCAAAGGGTGGCTGCATGCCATCAAATCACGTGTGGCTAGGAGACAAAGCAGCTAGTGAGACTACACAGATTTCTTGCAGTGAAGGCTCCCTGAAGGGTCTACTGATAACAACTGTTTCAACACACAGAATCATAAATCCGTGCTGTTTTCTGTTCTTTTCACCATCTAGCTCCTCTTGGCTCTCTGGGTGACCAAGTGGTCCCAGTGAAAATTCTTGTCCCAGAACATTCATTTATGGCAGTTTCTCAAGCAGCAATTGCTTGCCAGATATTCTTTCTGTTAGTTAGGCTTTTGGCTGCTTGATATGCTGGAAAAAATCACTTTTTTTTCTACTCTTTTTCTCCTGCTTTTGAGTTGTTGTATTTATTCAAGATGAAAGCCAGATGTTATATTAATAAGAGAACTGCCTTTCCTAAAGGGAACCATTCATCAGTGCCGCAGCAGACACTGTAGCTTTACTGTGAATTGCTTGAATTCCTCCTTTTTTTTTTTTTTCTTCTGAACAGGAAATCCAAGAAGATGTATTTGAAAGCAATAGTATTGTGACTGCAGAATAAAAGCCATTTACCCTAATCCCTTTAAAAGTTAGTAAAAAGGATTTAAAAGTACTGAAGCTTAAAAATGTTTACATCTGTAGAAGGAACAAACAGAAACCCAAAATATTTTGAACAAAAAGATTGCTTGGATATTTTACACAGCAAAAACTTTTCAAATACAACACAAATGACTACTATCAAACCAGCTGGATTTTTTTTGTGTATGTGCCCAGTTGCTATTGATTTTCCTACAGTCTCATCTCCCGAAGCCAGGGCCTTAGCATAAATGAACCTAACTGACATTTTAGTTTGCATTTAAATATAAACATTCTATAAACCAGCTCCTCTGGTATTGTGCTGGACTGTGATTACTTTGATAGAGTGTGGGATTGGATGACCTGGGAACGAGTCATTTGTTCAAAGATTAACTTCCCCATGGGTACAGGCCAGGCAGGCTCCTGGGGGCTCGGTGGGGTGTTTATGATGCCTGGGTTTGGCACTTGCTGTAGAGCTGTGTGGTGTGTGACTCTTGGTCCAGTGCTGGAGGCACAATGTGCTCAGTGGGTACTCATTTTTCCTCTCCTCCTCTTATTTCTTTTCATTATGGCAGGAATAAATCCTATAGCAAGAATAACACAGAGGAAAAACAGTGTTTTCTCAATATTAAAATTCAACAGTGAATAAAAAGCACTTTTCATGGAGAAAAAGACCTTGCAACTCACTGACGACCACAGTATTTCCCTGTGAATGGGGGCAAGAACAGCATCATCACCCCTACCTTTGCCTATGCTGTCATGGGCAAACTGCTCACACTCAATCTCAGTCTGCATCCTGCCAGCCATGGCTTAGAAATTTAACTTCAGGAGTATAACTTTTTAAGCAAACACCCAAGCTTCTCATACATCCAAATTAACACTAAAAATATTGCTCCCATGTATGAACTACAATCTTTAATCATTTAAATAAATAATGTATATATCAGACATTTCTAATACTGTATCTTCATTAAAAAATCATAATCATGATATCTCACTTACTGGGCTTTGGAAACCTTGTTAAAGATGTAATGCAATTACCTGTTTGTATAGAATTTTATATTTTTATTATTAAATATTTCCATTATGCCATTGCTGGAATATTTTTAGAATTAATATAATCTGCTGTAATATAAAGAATAATGCTAGCATAGCTATTTTACAAAATATGTTCCAGTTGAATGAGCTAATTAGCTTTTAATAATGAGACCCAGCCAATGGATTTACAAAGCAGCTACTGGAGCTTAATGATTTCAAAAGCTATCACATTTACAAGCTAATGTAGTGTAAATTATTCATGAGCATCTTATAAATAAGTGTAATAAGTTATTTCTAGGGACACTGTTTACTTAAAATGAGCTTCTTCTGAAAAGTGCCTTTAGAAACAGATCTTTGTGGCTCCCATATTTACTGTGGTTTTTGCTCTTTTCATATTAAATTGTAGAAGTTTGGAAGTAGTAGGTCATTTACCACCCCAGATTTCCTTCAGTCCATGTCGCTGCTAAGTCTTCACAGTCTCCATAGTTTAAGAGTGAGCAGAGGCATCAGAAGCATTCGCTGCAATGTTCAGCACTTCAAATTCCCTCTCTTAATGGCATCTAATTAGGCCTACCAAAACTGGAAAAGCCTCCTCTCTACCAGCAACAATATTATCTTTGGCTTAGCAGTAGATCATGGCACAGAGACTTGAAATGAGAGCCATTGACAACAGCTGTCTCACAATGTGAAAAGCCCTTGCTCTTCCACCTCCCCACATCTCCATCAATAGAGAAACCAATTCCTGGGAAATTTCCCAGTGTCCAATCCAGGGGAACTATGCAGAGGCGTCAGCAATGCCCTTCTCCTTTGCAACCTGGCCCGTTCTTTCATGGGCAGGTTCTGACTCATTCAGCAGATTGAACTGCAAAGCAACTGTGAAAAGTCAGCAAATTTTATGAACTTAACAAAATCTTCCTGACCCAGGTTTCATCAGTATCTCCCTGGGAGAACAGCAGTTTCAATAGCAAAAGGTGAATCCAGCTTATAAAATTAAAAAAAAAAAAAGGGGTAGGAGCTCATTCAGAAGAAATTCTACACATAAATGGAGAGTTTCGAACCTAAAGTAGAAACACTGATTTACAGGAAAGGTTGTCCTAAGGGCCGGGGGAGGGAAGGGTTGCCTTGGTTTTAAGGTCTTGATATTTCTCGATAAGCCTTGTTACCATTGCCAACACTTGGTCAGGCTTGAGGGATTCCAACTGTCAACAGAAATAGGACTTCAACTGCAAATGTTGAGGTTAGTGCTTTACTACCTGTGGATACTTTTCTTCAGTGCTAAGAATAGCTAAACTGGATCATAAATTAACTTGTGAGAACATTTGAGACTCAAATCTTCTAGTGTGTAATCACCTTCATCAAACATTACTTTTTATGCAAAAAGAAGTGTTCTAGCAGATATTATTTTATCTTATTTTATGTAGAGTATCTAAATCTACGAGTTCTAATACTAGCTTAAGACCAACAAATAAATACATGACAAGATTAAGGCAGGAATGCTTTTCCTGTTTAATTGGCAGTCTGAGTTACACCTTGGCAAAGTTCCTGATGATTGGTTTGTTTTCTTATGGATGATATTCTAGACATTTTCTCCATTTTGTTATTTTGCTTACCAATAGGGGATCTTAGAGGACTAAGAAACATCAATTCCTGTAGAACTGCAGACTTTCAGAAGAAGAAGAAACACTAACGCCCATTCCATTCAGCTGTCATTATTTAGGATTGTTTTGATTTTGCTAGGTTTGCTGGGGTTTTGAAGTCACAGCAAGATCTCTTCATGCCTCGGAAGGAACTATGTGGTCCTCCCTGTATTCCTGATTTGAATAATCAGATACAAATGGTAATTTTGAAGAATAGAGGAAACAGTTGATTTCACAATCGCTCATTGAGAGCCAGGGAGTATTGTATTTTCTCTCAAAAAATTAACTTGCCAAGATTTATTTATCAGGAAACAGGATGGGGGGAAGACACTTGATGAACCACGTTCCTCTTATTCACTTGTTACATGAAGAAGATGTTCAGTACAAATTTGAATGAGCAGAGCTTCATTAGAGGTGTTAATCTCAATCTTAAAAATTACAACTGCTTCTATATCAAAGTTCATTTGCAAAACTGGAGGAGAAAAGCTTGAAAAGCACAGGATTTCTAGCAGAACATGTGCCACTTACAGTATTTTCTCCTCAGGAGTCAGCTCAAGAACATGGAGTCCCTCCTCAAGAGACGCTAATTATTACCACCGGCCTCTCCAGCTTCCCGTATCTGTTCAAGCTGCATTTTAGCTTTGCTTTCTCAACCATGAGTATATAGCAATCATAGTGATCTGTGACAAGAAGGCAGATACGTAGACAGAAATAACCATGTGCACGACTTACATGACCACAGACACACCACACACATTATAAAAGTTGAAAACTATCCCCATAGGGAAAGAGAATGAGAACAAACATCATTTCACTATCAATTAGGAAAATAACACTACATTTTTAAAAGTGGACAAAAAGCCACATGAATCCTTGAGGTGAAATCTTCTACTTGGGCACCTTCACTTACAGTTTTGATAGAAATCATATCGTCACAACCTTCACATATCAAGGTCTGTGGGGAAGAGACAAAGAGCACTGTCAGTATTTTGCTATACCTATTCAAAGGAGTTTCCATTAACATCCCTCTCAAAAGAAAGAAAAAAAAAGTCAATTTAAAATACTTAATTTAAAAGATATTGCAAAAAACACTTCACATTTTTGCAGACTTTTTTTGATCTCTGTTTTTTCCCCTCCTTTAATTAGGAATTTAGTAAACATTTTAAAACTATTAAGATTTGCCAAGCAGTTTCATCGAGCTCCATCTACCAATGAGTCTATGAGTTTTCAGTTGAGTGAAGAACGGATGAGATATGTCAACAAGACATTCAGCTAAAAGGAACCAGGTGGTGCTTGACACAATATTTTCAAGTCATGCATCATTGTGTTGCATTCTTGAGCTTGGTGGGACTTCCTGGGAGCAGTGCCAAGGTCAGGCAAATCATTATTTACAATTAATGATGTTTTGAAGATTGTACACTCTTAAAATTCTCTTGTTCTTGTTTCTTTTGAACTAGTCTTCGTCTTCTTTTGATTTTGACTGTAACTTCTTTGGAACAAGGATCACTATTTCCAGTTTTTGGAAAAAGGCCAGAGTATCCACAGACTAGCCTTCATCCTTGCACTTACCAGGACACAAATGATGGCTTCCCAGACATGTGAACTGGTGCTTTCTTCTCCCCAAGAAGCAGATTGTTGTTCTTAAGCTGTCACCCACCATAAGGTCCCTCAGTCACTCCTACAGCTCAACTGATAACTGCCTTTCTGCTGTTCCTCAACTGTTGCATTTCTGTCCAGATTAAACTCTCAGCTGCACCAGAGGTTTCTGGTGCTGCCTTCTCACTACAGACTCAACCCTGTCAAGCAGAGCTCAAGTCCACTCTTTCCAAACATCCCTTACCTGCCCCAGTCTCTACTGCAACCAGCACAATACCCTCTGGCAGACAGATCTAGGACCTGAGCTCATCCCCATCTTCTCCCTCCAGATTCAGGGCATGGCTTAGTTTTGCAGATTCCTGCAGTGTAATATCTGTAAGATGCAATTTTTCTTATATATTCAGCCATAAAAAAACTTCATCAGCAATACATCTCCCATGTGACAAAATCTTGCCTCACAAACTCAATCTTGTTGCTTATCCCCTTTCAGAAACCTTTTTCGGACTGCTGCACGGTGTGTACCGCCCACTGGTAAATTCAGCCATCCCCCACTGCCTTGTCACTCACTGATTCCCAGTTCCAGGCAGCCACACTGCCATTTCACAGACAGAAATCTCGGGGTTTTTTTCCCATTCATCTCCTTTGGGTTGATTTAACATCTTATAATAAATATTTTTAAACAGCCTTTTGGGTTGAAAGGCTGCATGAGTGCCTGTACCATTACTCATTATCTGTATGTACTCTAAATGTCCCAAACCATCAACAGACAAATTAGACTCTTATTTCCTGTAAACAGGGAAATAAGCTATATTATAAAAAAGAAAAAAAAAAAAAAAGAAAAGAAGAAACAAAAAAAGAAAAAGTTGATTGTCTCTTGCTGGAATACAATTTAAGGAACATGCAGAACAAGGAAACAAACCAAGTGGACATGTTTGTGTATAATTTCCCCAATGCATCTGTTCAAAACAGGGCTGTTGATACTTAATTTCCTTACACCAAGCAAAACTTGAAAAACATTTTTCTCCTTGCCGTCTTCTTAAAAGTCTTCAACAGTTTGCCATTTTGTAATTATTTTGTTATCTCCTGCATTTGTAGTATATTAAATCTCTCATTAGTTGTTTACCTAGTGGGAATTGGAGGCGATTATCACTTTTTTGCTTTGAATTACATGATAATTTGCTGTCTAGATATTATCAATAAGAGCAGGAGGAGGCCTCCTGAACACCCTGGCTTTAATTTGATGAAGGATTTGTGACTCTCCTTGTCAGTTCTTTAATCATTGATCTGCCCATGCAGGGGGCTTTGCCTAACACCCACACACACACTCACCCTCCAGAAATCATGTTGTGGCAAAGAGAGAGAAGTGATTACTCCAAAACATGACTTCTAAGTCAGTGTCTAAACATTGTGTACAGTCTGTATGGTCAGCAATGATAGGAAGGGCTTGTTTAAAGCCCTGAATGCTCACTTCCCTTGCAATTTATTAAGCACTTAAATGGCAAGAAGTAGTCAGAGCTTGTGTTTAATATCCTGTTGTAATTCAGTTGTAACTCCACTAAAAAGGGCATGAGCAACATTTGCTAGTTAATAGTGTGTATGAGGGAGGAAAAGGAAGCTTGTTTTTCACTACAATTTATTAATTTATTTATTCAATAAAAGGCTACCTACAGACAGGCCTCCCTGCTAGCAACAGGTGTCAGAACTGTAACTGAGCAGAAGAGAAGCACCAGAGTTTTCTGTTTGCTTGGTCTTTAAGATAGCCACCTGGTTTTTTCCAGGTTATATGATCAAAATTCAGCCATTCACCTTAACAAATGTTCACCCTATAGTGAAGGTCCCTGCACCGACCCTGTAGCTCGTTTTAGTTTAGGAAGAAGCAGAGCATGTGGTGGCCCTCCTCACCACACATCCATGAGAGCCCCTGGCTTTGGGCTCAACCTCACATTGAATCTGCACTGCTGCCAGGGGGAAGTCAGGCCTGAGCCAGCACTATGGTTACAGGGGGAGCTTTCTGGATTCAATGCAAGCCTAGACTAAAATAATTAAAGTCCCTTGTCAGCTGTGTGTACAGAATGTCACTGTCACCCAAGCCAAATTCCCATAGTTTTATAATCCTCCAAACAGGCTGCCAACTGCACCTGAGGCAACATTTCTATGACCCTTTGCCAACATTGGCTAAATAAATTCAGAAGCAAGATGATGACAAACATGAAAATTGGAAGCAACCATGAAATTCTGCCTGTTTGTATTTTTCAAGACAATTCCTGTTTGTAAAAGTTCCCAGTTCCTGGACTCCTCAGCTCAGCAGCTGCTTGCTTGGTTGCATAGCAACTTTCTCTTCTGCCTCTGCTTGCCAGAATCAAAAGGCCACATGTTGCATAAAATAATTAAAGTATTTCTTGGTTCAGAAGGACCAAAGTTCAAGCAGGCTGACTGGCACATTGTCCCTCACACTGCTCTCTGACTCCAGACTCTCACCTTGATGACAAGTGATATTCATAGCACTGAAATCACAGACCTACAATTTGTGGTTTTTTCTTTTTTTAAAGACACAGTATAGTTCTTCCTGTCTCTGGGCATCTCTTGCTCTGAAACCAAAGGTGAAAAAGGCACCTGTACAAGGTGATGATTCAGCGTAAAGTGGAAGTATTCTGTTAGAAAACCTGGGTTTAGTAGCATCTTGATAGACCCAAAGGTCTCTTAGTCTTTCTAATGAGACGTGAAAGCTCTTCAATACTCCATAAAGATGCAAGACCTGGCTGCAATAACAAACTCTTCTCTGGATGCCAGTCACAAAGGTGATGGTGGTCAACTCTGAAGCCCATGAAGAACAGAGACAAGCCTGGGCTCACAGTCCTGGCATGGACAGACTGCAGTATGCCGTAGCCATATAACAGCTCATCAAAGTATTACTGACGCAGCTTTTGTTGATTTGTTTGGCTTGAGGACAAGACTGGTTGTATTTCAGCATATGGATGAAGCATGGGGAGCTCTCAGGATGCCTCATCTGCTCATCTGCAGGGGTCTGCTCTGTGAGGTTGGTGGGTAAACACCATTTTGATGGTTTTTCATGTATTTCTGTGTGTTTCCTCTCAGGGCTGTATCCCAACAGCAGCCATGGCCTTTCTGGAACAAAAAAACCCAAGCTGTGCCCTTAGTCACTGCTCCATTTTATGATTTGTGTGAAAATTGGTAATGACCTCTAAAGAGAGGCTTTTTTACGGGATCTTTAGGGCCAAAATCTGCACAAGCATAAAATGATAAATGATCTCCTTTGATGGAACTATGCAGATGCATGTATGCAAGGACCCAGCCTTGCTGTCCCATATTCCTGCAGTTCTTGGGAAATGGGTCCATGGATTTAACACAGTTGTGCTCTTATTTAATTGGCCTTACAATTAAAACCTTGCCATGTAGTTTTTTGAATCTCATAATCTGCAGAACCCAACATCAGAAGAAAAGAAATCGCAGTGAACAGTAACTCCATACCCATGGAGCAAGTCTGAGTTGCCTGGGCAATCCAGTTTGGTTCTAGTTGTGTTCTTGGGCCAAATTATCCATCAGCAGCACCACTGTTTGCTGCCAAGCGGCAAAGAAAAGCTCTGGCTTAGCAAAGAACCATAAGAGCTTATAACAGCCACAGTCAATCCTCACTGCTCCACTGAGGTCAGCTGGCAAATATGGCTTCCCGTGCTGCAGACATGAGCATCACACAAAACCTCAACAGTCCACAGAAAGCTTCACAGCAGATCAGCCAAAGTGCCCAGCATCGCACTGCTCCCTACCAGCTGAGCCAGAATTACCTTCTTTCTTCCCCTTGAAAAACCCTGCACTCCTCCAGTTCTTCTCTCTGAGCCAAAACCACTTGCCCCACTGGGGGACAATCAGCCTCATCTTACATCTACCCATATCCCTCAGTGCAGGTCCTACACCACCTTCAGAGGAGTCACGCTTAATATACATCACCTTGAATGAAAGGAGAAAATCTGGTTATCCATCCATTTCCTCAGCACATAAAAACCTGCTGACCTGGCTGGAAATATGTGGAAATCCTTGAAATCCCAGATTTTAAACACTTAGGAGCTTCCAAACACAAGCCTAGTGTTGGATCTGATCTGAAATATAAAATGAAGAAAAGAAGGGCAAAAGCTCAAATCTTTCTTCTTAGTCTGTGTACTCCACTAAAATAAACATGCTAAAGACTCTTTTTAGTTTTAGTTTAGCATTAGTTTTATGGTAATTTTGTTGCTTTTTTAGATATGAAAGAGATGTAAAAGCCTTATAAGAAAACAGTTCTCAAGAACTGCTGCTTACAAACAGCCTCCTCATTATTTTCCTTTATTGACAAGGGAACAAAAAACACAGAGAGCACTAGAAAATTGAATTGTCATTTGTAATGTCTACTAACTTTTGACAGAACATGTAAAGAACTCTTTTAGATTTTTACTGTAGACAGTAAAAAATCATTAATCTGTTATCTCACCTCAAATTACAAGAAAATTTAACGAGAACAATTTTCATAATGAATTCAGACATACATTGCTCAGAAATCTAGTGCACCAGGACTTTTTATACATTCATAAATATGTAGGAAAAAGGAAGTCAGCTTTATTCACAGGCTCAAGTTCTGTGCACAGGAGAAGGTGCCTGATTAGTGGCCCAATGCCCCCTGACAAGTCTTGTCCTTACTGCTAATAGACAACAAATTCATGTCCTTCAAAAACGCCCAGCCTGCTGGATGCAGAAAAGGAGATAATAGGAAGGCCGCACTCTAACAACACAGTCCTGATTTTGAGTGCCTGCAGTTTGCATGACCGCCCACAGATGCCCCAGCTTTCCTTTCCTTGCATTTCAGGTCATTTCACTGGGGGTGGAGGACTCTTCAGTCTTTCTTGAAAAAAGAGAAGCTGCAGTATAGCAGCATTGATCTGTTAGCCAAAAGTAGGTGGTGCCTAGGTGGAGCTGGGGAGAATCACATATCATCCCACACCTTCCTGAACATCCCTTCTGCCCTCATTTACTCCAAAACAGAGTGCTCCAGTTGGAAAGCAAAACCCCAAAAAGCAGCACCCAGATTTAGCAGAAGGCCTTCTGAGAAGGACATTCTGGTCGTAGTTGGGAAAAAAGGCCAAGATCTGCCAAACATGGAAGAAAGAAAGGGATTTTCACCTAAATGAAAAAAAAAAGGGGGGAAGAGGGAGGTGGGCGGGAAACAAGTGGGACAGACAGACATGCAGTTCAAGCAGTTTCATGCTGGGCAGGGTTTTTATGCTCAGCGAGAACAGGCATCTCAGCCCTCTGGCACACGGTGACGCAAACATCCAAAGCAGCAATGAGAGCTGTCACCTCCTGCTACACCATTTCAGGCACAGGCACCTGCCTGCCCCTGCCTCCAACACTTCCCCCGGGGTCTCTCAGGTTCACATTTCAAAGGGAATTACATCTTTTGACATTTTGCTCATTTTGCATTCTTTCTTTTCCATTCTGCATTACTACAAGTAATCATCAGTTGTTTTCAGATTTGTTTGAGGTTTTTTTTTCAATTTAGCATATAACTCTAGAATTTATACATTGGTGTTTGACAACATCCAGGTCACCTCCTTTTAGCTGCAGAAAGGGAGGGCTTCAGCCCCTGCTCCTCTCTGCAGCAGAAAAAAGAAAAGTTGCAGGATGTGGGGCTGATGGCCTCTTCCCTTAGAAATACCATGGGGTGGGTGGAAAACTGAAAGGACAATTGCTTTCTTTGCCTTTTCTGATACCATTTCCCCTTACACAACACAACAAATTCCAGGAAAAAAAAGTATTCTCAAACTCCCCGATCCCACAAACATGACCTCAAACCTGTAAAGATTAAATTTTAAGATAGAAAGGGCATAGACAGGTCACCTACCCACCTTAGAGAAGTGACAAAGCTCCACCTGGAAAAGCCCAGCTGACCTAGAACAACCAGAGTACAAGAGGAGTAATCAGAGATACTAATTGATCTGCAGGTACCTTCTCAGCTCCTCTAACACATCTTTCTAAATAATATCTGGAGATCAAGGCATATATTCATGCAGGATATCAGCACATTTATATGTATATGTGTGAAGCTAAATACATGTGCTAATTAGCAAGTATTGATTTTTAGAGGGAATTAGGTATCTAAACATTTTTTTTTAAATCTGGCTTCAGCTGCAGAGTGTAGCAATACTCTGTTCCGAATATTTAGCAATGTATAAAAAGGCTGGTTCCTGACCACCCTGAGGACACAGGGATGATTAAAGATATCCCAAAAACAGTTTGTTTCATTAAAATGCAATATGCTCCCAAAGATTCTTTCCACCCACATTTCTTCCCAACTGTCTGACACCCATAGAGCGTAAGTGCTCACACAGAGTGGGCAGGAGGCTGGCTGCAATTTCTTGAGCTCGGCATTCAGATGAAACAGTTTTATTATTTTCCAGTCATGCTTTCCAATTAAAAAAAAAATAAAGTAAAAAAATACAAATATAGAATCATAGAATCACAGAATGGTTAAAGTTGGAAGGGACCTTGAAGATGATCAAGTTCCAACCCCCCTGCCATGGGCAGGGACACTTCCTACTAGACCAGGTTCCTCAAAGCCCCATCCAGCCTGGCCTTGAACACCTCCAGGGATGGGGCAGCCACAACTTCTCTGGGCAACCTGTTCCAGTGCCTCACAGTAAAGAATTTCTTTCTGATATCTAATCTAAATCCATCCTCTTCCAATTTAAAACCATTACCCCTTGCCCTGTCACTACACTTCTGATAAAGAGTCCCTCTCCAGTAGGCCCCCTTCAGAAACTAGAAGGCTGTTACAAGGTCTCCCCAGAGGCTTCTTTTCCAGGCTGAACAGCCCCAGCTCTCTCAACCTGTCTTCACAGGAGAGGTGCTCCATCCCCCTGATCCTCTTTGTAGCCCTCTGCTGGACCCATTCCAACAGGTCCATGTACTTTCTATGTTGAGGACTCCAGAGCTGGACACAGTANATAAAAAGGCTGGTTCCTGACCACCCTGAGGACACAGGGATGATTAAAGATATCCCAAAAACAGTTTGTTTCATTAAAATGCAATATGCTCCCAAAGATTCTTTCCACCCACATTTCTTCCCAACTGTCTGACACCCATAGAGCGTAAGTGCTCACACAGAGTGGGCAGGAGGCTGGCTGCAATTTCTTGAGCTCGGCATTCAGATGAAACAGTTTTATTATTTTCCAGTCATGCTTTCCAATTAAAAAAAAAATAAAGTAAAAAAATACAAATATAGAATCATAGAATCACAGAATGGTTAAAGTTGGAAGGGACCTTGAAGATGATCAAGTTCCAACCCCCCTGCCATGGGCAGGGACACTTCCTACTAGACCAGGTTCCTCAAAGCCCCATCCAGCCTGGCCTTGAACACCTCCAGGGATGGGGCAGCCACAACTTCTCTGGGCAACCTGTTCCAGTGCCTCACAGTAAAGAATTTCTTTCTGATATCTAATCTAAATCCATCCTCTTCCAATTTAAAACCATTACCCCTTGCCCTGTCACTACACTTCTGATAAAGAGTCCCTCTCCAGTAGGCCCCCTTCAGAAACTAGAAGGCTGTTACAAGGTCTCCCCAGAGGCTTCTCTTTTCCAGGCTGAACAGCCCCAGCTCTCTCAACCTGTCTTCACAGGAGAGGTGCTCCATCCCCCTGATCATCTTTGTAGCCCTCTGCTGGACCCATTCCAACAGGTCCATGTACTTTCTATGTTGAGGACTCCAGAGCTGGACACAGTACTCCACACTCCAGGGGGAGTCTCACAAGCACAGAGGGGGAGAATCACCTCCAATGTCTGCTGGTCGCATTTATTTTGATGCAGCCCCAGGTGCGGTTGGCTTTCTGGGCTGCCAGTGCACACTGCTGGATTATGTTGAGCTGCTTCTTTCTATACAGTTTCCCCATCCAACAAAGGTCTTGGTGCCCAAGTGCTGATGTGCCTTTCCTGGTGGCTGCTGTGACCTACTGTCCCCTTGTGCTCCTGGGCTTCCCACACCCCACAAGTTCCCCATGGGTGCAAGGGCTGTTCAAAGGGATTTGGAGGAGCACAGCCACACTCTGCTCTCACTCACTGCCTTGGGGGATGGAAAGATGTATTTCCTCTATGCACCTTACATGACTTTGGAAACTACATGCCATCCATTGGAGATTTACACGCAGCCAGAATGTTTCACTCAAATTGTGAATTTGCCCTAAATCCTCCTGTTACTTCATATAAACACTAGCATGATCTAGTATGAAAGATGTGCTACGGCTCCTGCTGGTTAGGACAGCTGTGCCTAAGCAGCTCAAGTGGGCAAAGGTGGGGAGACACTCAGGCTAAAGAAATGGTGAAAAAATCCTAATTTGTATTGGCCCAGTGTACTCAGATGACCAACTCCTCTGTATGCACAGGCCATCTGAGGAAGAAAAGAGATTGTTATTCTGAGAAAAAAATGCCATATATTCTTTCTCACCCTGTAACATCTGGAACCCTTTGCTTATCCTGGAGCGAAGCTGCCAGGTTAGGGCTGCTCAGGATCCACAGCCTTTCAGGCTCTGGGCAGGGAGTTGAGCTCAGGCTCTTGTGGTGTGGGACCATTCATCAGAAATGAAACACTGGGTCAGCAATACCAGCAATGCTACAGTATCAGCACAGTTATGATAAAAGGTTCCCTTTACAAAAGAAACATAAAATAAGAATATGATAAACCCTATGTTTGCTCAGAACTATATATTGGTTCTTGCATTTGATTATTTTTTTTTTAAATGCCACTCCTAAGTACATAAACTTGGGTCAAAGCGTATGGAAGTTAGTTTATTGAATATAAAAATATTCATTGTGAAAATTTTTCACAATGAAAAATATTCACTGTGAAATATTCATTGCAGCTCCTCCTACATGGTACTTGTGGAAATAGACATGAAAATAGCCAAAGAAAAGCAAAGTTTCCTCATGTCACTGCTCTGTCACCTCCTCAGGGGCAAGAAACAGTCCTGCTCACCCTCTTCTCATCATCTTCACACAATAAATATTTGGTTTAGCTTTCTATTTCCTACTGAATAGTATATCAGCAACCCAAGACCACACATCAACAAGAAATTTTGGGAGAGCTTTGGTGTACTAGAATCATCATTTGGAGGGACATCAGCATAAAGATCAATAGCTCTGACAGGTTTTTTGACTTAAAAAGTCAAGCCTAAGGAATAGCAAGGCACTCAGGTGAAGACTCCAGAACTCACTACATGTTGCTGTTTCACACCATGCCCCATGGCTGCCAGCCTCAACCCCCACCCCTGGATGGGGCTCCCTACTGGGCAAGGCTCTGCCTCTCCCCAGCACAGATTCTTCACTTTTCTCAGAAAAGAAAAGGAATTAGAAATCAGGTTGCAACCTGAGGAGAGATGGTGAAAGCTGGTGCTGCCCATATGGCTGGGCACTGGGGCCGAACAAAAGAAGTGCAAATGGCAAGAGGAAAGGAACCTTTACTGACAGGGTGGGCACATATTTTACTAGCACTTTCTCTGCACCTGATAAGTGAAAATACAAATGACAGCAATGCTCTAAATACATCCTTGTAACACATACCACAGAAACATGCCAGTGCTCCTCCACCAGAAAGATTTCCTGCCTTTAAACTGTTTGAAGTTTCCCTGGAGGTGTCATTTAATAGTGACAGCTTATCTGTGGTTACTGTGTACTGCTCATGGGCGTGTTGTATATCGTGCTATTCTTCTCAATATTTAAGAAATTAAAAAAAACAAACAAACAAACAACAACAACAACAACAAAAAAAAACTAAAAAAAATCAACACAAAAACTTCAAAACACTTGCCCAAACAGTTTGGGAGCCTCTGGCGTTAGCAGAACACAGGAGTCAGTCCCAGAACAAAATGGTAACAGTGAAGACTGTTTGACACAAGACTATATTTAGAGAGTGAAATGAAAGTGCTTGGATTTTTAGAGCACTGAAAATACAGGGTGAGTAGGAAATGAGGGGTGTAGGAGATCAAGACTTCTGACAAACAGCCGTTTTATTGCAGTTCGGGTTATTACATTAATATTCAGCCTTCAGGCATACATTTTGTCAGCCTGTAAATAAATCACGTCTGTTAGCAACGATCCCGCCCCGCAGTGATGTTCTGCATCAAAAACGGGTCTGCACTGAGCTGGAACAGCACCCAGCACAGCCGCTGAGGGGAAGTGGTCGTACACACAGACCATAAACCCACCACGTTGTTTTCAAATAGCTCTTCATTACATAAATTTAAAAAAAAAAAAAAAAAAAAAAAAAAAAAAAAAAAAAAAAAAAAAAAATCCACAAGTTA
>VZRU01001301.1:251713-336215 GCA_013398155.1 Pedionomus torquatus | reverse complement strand
TTAAAAAAACCTTTTTTAAAAAAAATTAAAAAAAAAAAAAAAAAAAAAAAAAAGCAAAACAAAAGAAGTCCACTAGTTGATCAGATGCCAGAATTGCCAGGCAGGTAGAAGGTTTCAATGTCCTCAAGACTGATGTCCCACATTGTGAGAGGTACACGCACACACTGGTGTCTGCCAGTTTACAGCACAGACAGCAGGTGGTGGCACCGCCAGCACCACTGTTTCCTATGCCCACACTTCCAAAAGTATGATTAATAGTATAATTAAACACTAGCAGCCAAATCCTGCCACTCAGGGAAGTGGTAGACAGCAGCAAAATGGCAACACGCTACTTGGCTTTAGGACAACTTAATATTATGGCACTCCAGCTTTTCTGAAAGCTTAAAGGTCTGATAATTTTGCACAGTGCGTTTGCTTCTCTCTGTCAGTTCAGGTTTCACAGTTGTAAGCCACACAATTGCCTTACAAGTTGTTGATTACTATTTGATAAAATATTCATCAAAGAAAAGCAGTAAAACAGCAGGGCTTCAGAAAAATTTTCCTTGAAAAGCCTTGAAAACAAAAAGAGGCAGAACAGAATTATTAATTAACAATAATAGAATTTTCAAGAGACTGGAAAACAGGCTTTTGTTCTGAAATCTTATTTGTTCTGTGTCCTATAAACTCAGATGGAAAGTTTTCGCAGCAAACTTAAAGTGAATTGTGGTTTATATTTATGAGGCATAAAAATTAATGGACTTTTGTAATGAATGCTTTTGCATGCTCATTCACAATAATTTTTATATCATTTTATTGTAGAAGTCAAACAATTAAATGAAGTGGTGTCACATCTGAACACTCACTAACGCTCATGTAGGACAGGGTTGGGGCAGGGGAATTCCCCATGGATCTGACCCTGCCCTTTGAGCCAGGCACAGCTTTCACCAAAAGTAAAGGAGGCTTTCATCAGAGGTAAAGGTGGATTTATCTGGCCATGGTGACCATCAATGGAGCAACTCTGTAAGTTGGTTGTGAGGTACTGGCCAAGGAACCATCTCAGTTTTCCAAGGTTAGGATCTGGGTCTGCGGAAGCTGTGATCGTGTTACAAGAGTTCAGTGATGTGGCAGGGAAAAAAACAAGTCATCAGGATGTGTTGCGCCTTTTGGGATGGGAGGTAACAACAAACAGGGAAGGATACCATCTCTAATTGTATAAACCCTAATAACTGAGTCTCTAGGTCACTGTGAAGCTGTAGACTTGTCCTATTGCCAATATTATGCCCAAGAGACAGAGAATAAAATGTTAGAAGTTGAACAATTCATTCATATCAAGAAGAGGAGACTGGGAGATCTGTATTTTAAACAGCATAAGGAATTAGTCACATGTAATGCTGAGTACCTTCAGCTGTATGTAAAGCTGGAACTTTCTGGAAAAGGCCTGAAGATCAACCCCACTTATTATTTTCTACAGCAGCAGCATTCCTGTAACAGAGAACCAACACTGATATATCTGCTTTGGGGTTTTTTTTGTTTGATTGGTTGGTTTTTTTAAGTCTATTGATA
Organism: Pedionomus torquatus; assembly: GCA_013398155.1. Taxonomy (NCBI): domain Eukaryota; kingdom Metazoa; phylum Chordata; class Aves; order Charadriiformes; family Pedionomidae; genus Pedionomus; species Pedionomus torquatus. Next base: position 334,673 of record VZRU01001301.1, on the reverse strand, counting down.
CTGTTTAAAGGTATATGAAATCTTACCTAGAAGCAGCTCAAAATCATATTTTTTTTTAAGAGCTGTCAGCCAGTTCCTGTGAGCTAGGATGGACTATATTTACTGAAGCTGAAAACAAAAGTATCCATTTTCAGAACAACAAGGTAATATTCCTTTGCGACAAGTGTTGTTGTTTTTTCAAATTAACATTTGTGAAATAACAGTGACCTTTGATGGTCTAACACTCTGAAATAAAAAACATGGTCATTTTGAGCTACAATGGACAGGGAGAAACAGGCAAACTGGAAAGCAAGAGATCTCCACATACATTAGTATTGTGAAATTTAGCCTGAGTCCCACCAAAATCTAATCAAAGGCAGCTTTATAGAGGTGAAATAAAATCAGCACACATATAAGTAAAACGAAGTCACCATTTGTTTAATAGTAACAGCCCACAACCTCTCTTGATATTGCTTCTAGGAGTGGTATTTATAAATTGGCCCCACTCTCTGGCTGTAGGAAGGGAGGAGAAGGGCAGACGTGCTCTGATGTGCCTGTTACCTCTGCTAGTGTGGAAAAGGGGGAACAGCAAAGGAAGAGACACTGAGTCATTTTTCTTCCTTTTTGCAACACTAAATAGCCATTTTTAGCATTTCATCTCTGCTTTTCTTTGGAATAATTTTAAAAGCTCTCTGTTTTACTACCAATTTTAAAACACTGCCTGAGCTTCACAGAAACAGGGGAAGGGCCCTACTCAGTTGCTATTTACAGAAGTATCTCTGGACTCTTTCAACATGTTTATTTTCTTCCCAAATATAATATCATTATGTTTTCATCATTAATTATCCTGACTGGTTGTTGTTTTCCTTTTTCTGCCCTGCATCAAGTATCTTTAATTTTCCGTAATTTGCTGTCGTCCTGGCAGTCTTCATAATAATCCCAGGAGAGGTCCCTCATTAATTACTTTTAGTGGATGGATTTTGATACCCTCCCTGCAAACTCATTTGAATTAATCCTTCTACTGCATCCTCTTGTTAAGTGACAGAAATCAAATACATATCAATTATCTCAAGCATAATTTTCCCAGTTGTAGCTCTGATTTTAGACACAAGCCATTTGAATTCCTTTTGACACCAGCCACACATGCAATCACGTTTTCCTCAAGAGTCTTTGACCACGAGCAGGATGAAAGACACACAGGATCAACATTTGTTTGGGGCCACTGAACAAAAAAAAATCTGAAACAACCACAAAAAAACCCAAACAAACAAACCAAACTGCAAACCAATCAAAAAACCCCAAACAAAACCAAGTCTGGACAAAACCCAAAAATTTCTTTTGCATTTACTCGCATTCTCCTGATTACTTCAGACCTCTGCAACGTGAGCAGATAACAGTGTCTTACCCACAATGTTCAGTGGCCTTAAGCTCAGCTCCCCAGCCCCCACAAGCCTGTTTCCCCAGCACACTGTAGTGAGCCAAGGGGGACAACTCATGTTGCGTTCAACTCCCTTCCAAAGAGAGCTCCTAGCTGAACCCTGCCTACAAAACTCTGCTGAGACCAATGTCAGCAGCACCTGTAATTACAGGTTTTCACAAGGAAACGGTCCCTTTCCAGATATGGACCTTACATAGCACCTGGGGTGTCTGCCACTGTCATCCTGACCCTTCTCACAGGGAATCAATCCAGAGTAGCTTCTGTCGGGAGAGATATTTCAGTAGTAGAAAAGAATGAGCTATCTTACATCATCTTAATTTCTGTACATGACCCAAATATAATTGACTTTGCATTTCCCTACATATTACTTACTTTCTTAGCTCTTTGCATTTATGGGGGTTATCAGTCAAAAGTCAGGTTGCATCAACTATCTTCTGCTACCCTGTTTTTCCCTATGTCCGAAGCAAAACTAATGCTATTTGCTTATTCTTGCATCTGTTGAAATGCATTGCAGTACTGTAGCCTAGTTTAGTATAAGAGTTTCTTATTGGCTCCAGTCCATTAACCCGGCACTGGGGCAGTGTCAGTGGCTACACTGGGGCAGTGCCAGTGGGCATGCTGCTGCTGGCAGGCACTGCCATCCTCACATGCAGAATACAAAACTTACCCAGAATTAGACAGGAGTCTAAGACAGCAGCCAAAACAATCCACCTTAAAATTTTCCGAGACATGTCAGGCTGCGGTAAATTATGTCCCTCTGTATTTCTTGAATTGAAGTTTTCTGATAATAAATAATACAGTCTTACAAATTTAAGTCCATACAGTAAGTGCCCATAGAAGTGTACCAACATCGTTTGTCTGCCAAATCAGAGAGGAAATTGGCCCTTCCCCATTCTTGACATCTCCCGGTTCCCTAGGTAAACGACATACATTGTCACAATCTTCTTTTCAGCTGTGCTGTACCTATATAACATGGCATTTGCTTTTCTTCTTTCCTAGTTAAATGTTTATCTTACTAAGTCATTAAAAAAGAAAAAAAAGGCATCAAACAGAAAGAAATTTATGGAGACAGACAGGTAGCACCACGTGACACAGCAGTGACACCGTCAAATCACAGAATTATAGAATCATCTAAATTGGAAAGGACCTTCAAGATCATCAAGTCCAATCATCAGCCTGACAAAAAACATCACAAAACCATGTCACTAAGCACCACATCTACCTGTCTTTTAAATACCTCCAGGCAAATCCACCACTACCCTGGGAAGCCTGTTCTAGTGCTTGATAACCCTTTTGGTGAAGAATTTTTTCCTAATATCCAATCTAAGCCTCCCTGGCATAACTTGGAGCCATTTCCTCTTGTCCTGTCACCTGTAACTTGGGAGAAGATACCAATCTACCTGACCTCCTATCAGGTAGTTGCAGAGAGTGAGCCACCCAGCTGGGGTATGGAAGAAACTGGTTTTGTCAGCTGTAGTCAATATATCACATTTTTACATATATCCTGCTCTGCGAAAGTCTGTTTGCACCCAGACCCTGCTCTGCGGGCAGAGCTTTCATATAATTTGTTGTTGAGGGAAACCCAACTATAGGTAGCTGTGCTGGTGCTGTGGGATGCCACCCCAGCAGCTGCCCGTGGGCTCAGAAGGCTCTGAGCACCTGGGGAGGGCAGCATGGGGGCTACTAAAATGGGTTGGGGAGCTGAACCATCTATGAATCTCCTGTCCCACCAGAGAAGACAATTGTTTGCTCTGATATCTGTGACTCAGGAAGACAATGAACTCCATGGGAAAAATGACTCGGGACAGAAACATTACTCCATGGCTCTTTGCTGTCCTTATGAGCTCTGCAGCCGTGGGCAGATATGCTCACCTGCAGCTGGCCTAAGCAGGCAGCAGAGAGTCCCAGGAGGGATCAAATCCACCTCCAGCTCAGGGAGAGGGAAGAGTTGCTGCCGCCAGAGGGGATGGACCCAGCAACCTCCCTGCAGCTCCTCCAGACACTGCTGGCCGGGGCTGGCGGAGAGAGTACGTGTCCAGCCGCTGCTGGTGTCTATCCCAGGACTGCAAAAGGTACAAATGTGTTTCAGTAACAGTGATCTTGGCAGGCGAGAGAGGCAGCTCCAGTGTGGTTTTTTTATACATACATATTTTGGACTCCCACCGAGAGTTATTAGTTATTAAAAAGCAATCAAATGAGGCCGGCTTTGGAGTACATTTGTTAGCCATATGATATCAATTAAGCCCCAGTCTCCTGACTGAAAGGAATTGACATTACCTCATACACAAGCAGAATTAAATTCCTTCTCTCCCTCTACCCCTCTTTGAAGTTGGTAATGGCAAATATCTCCCACATTCCTGGGGAAAATGTTGCAGTTATCCTGAATATGTGGATGTCTTCAATTTGTAATTAATACAGCTATGAAGTGGCTTGTGCATCCAGCTCTTGCTGGAGAATGCAGCAGCAGAGAAAGATTTGCTTGGCCATAAAGTGCTAAGTAACACGGTCCATGGAACAAAGTTGGACTGGTCAGCTGAGCAGCTGCCCATCCTGACCCAAGAAGACTCACAGGTGAGACATTATGCTGCCAGTTAATTACCAGAAGAAGCGAGGGTTTCCTCGCTCACAAATAGTGCGTTCCACCACTGGCAAACCTGCCTTTGTTCCATGCTTTGCAAAGCCTAGCACTGCAAGTACTTGCTCCCAGGTTGTGGGCTGCGGCAGCCACACATTTGTCAGTAGCATCAGGTATGGAAGCTGACCACAGAGGTGGACCAGAGGCAATAAATAGGACACTGAGGAGGTAAAACATAGCTGCAGCTTTTGCATCAATGAATAATATAATTTACTAGCTCCTATAGAGCTCTGAAAAGAGTTGAGTTTCCACCCTCTCACATTGGAGAGGAGTATATTATCTCAAACACCACACTCGACATCATCTGGAAACTAATAGAAGAATTAAAACTTGTGTTGATAACATGATGTTATTTTAACAGATTCCTACATCTCCCAAATAAGCCTCTTCTAGATTGCACTATAGATTTTATAGTGTTTAACAGCCACGGCCTAGAAATGCTTCTGTGGTACTAAGTATCAAGATGTTTCCTTCTGGTACATCTGTGGTTGTCAAACTGTCCTCTACGCACCCAGCAACCCAGTGCAGCAAAATATTTTATGTAGATTCTTGTATTGCTTTGTAGACAAAAGAATTGCTTAAGTGAATACCATATTTCCTTCCAAAGGTAATTTCATCTCTTTGTGGTTCTTTTCTATCAACCTTGCCCATTTTAATACCAATGCCGCAATTTAAGACTGAAACAGGGAGAATACTTTTGTCAGTCAAGTTGGCAGAAGTTTTGTATCTACAGTGCTATGCAAAATCACAGACAATGGTCAAATCATCTGAAATTATTATATTCCATATTAACAGTTCTCTTGCCAATTAGTGGAAAAATAGCCATGGTCAATCACAATGGATGAAATTTTTTTTTCATAGTTATGTCAAATATACAGATATTTTTATGAGTGAGAAACCTACCATGAAAAATACTGCCATAAAATAGTCACATTCAAAATGTGAATACTCAAGGTTATGAACTTTGGTTTTAAGAGCGGTCTTGTTCAAAGTAATGAAGCACTGTGGAACATTTTTGTAGTTATGTAAAGAAGCTGTACTGTATACATAAACCTGTGTACCTAACATGCCCTGTAATGAGATTTTACACAAATATATATTTTATATGTATTTTTTATGTGCACTATGCATAACTATTTATATAAAAAGAATACTTGTTGGAAATTATTTAGCTTCTGCACCACAGTTCAGTTATGGCATTTTCATTGCTCTGTCCTGTTTCTATGATTTGAGATGATTTATTGCCAAGATACTGCAGGGGAACTCCTACAAAATTTTAGACAGATTTACCACACTGTAGACAAGACTTACCAATATGTCATATTCATTATTTCCATCATCTAGGACCAAGGCTCAATTATTGCATTTGGGATTTCAATTTACGTGTACCTGGGTTTGTTGTTGGTAAAAGGGTTTTGTTTTACAGTTATAAAGAAAGGACCTATTTTTAAGTGCTACATTTCCAAGGTCTATGGATAGAGGGATTTTCACTTCCTTTCAGGTCCAGCTGAAGGTCTGAGGCAATATTTATGGCTTTGATAAGGTTTCACACAACTGGACAAAAGCCAAAGATGAGACATTCCTGGCTGACAGGAGCTAGCCATCAAGTGAAGAACTGAGACCATACAAAACAGGGGTCTGGCTGTTCTTTCCTTTCTTACCTTTTCCTGGAAGACGTTTTGTTTTAAGAAGTCTTTTCCATCACAACCCATTGAATAATGCTCAGCTGCACCTTCTCCACAACATATTCTATATATTCACAACAACCAAAAGCTCTGTGATCTCAGCTGTAGTTTCCAGTATGTTAAAAACTGGCAGAAACCAGAGGATGTGAGAGGACATAGTAGTTGTAGAGGCTGCTGATACCTGCATTTGAGCAAAGAAACTGAATAAGTTCCACAACCCCAAATGCACAAAACTCGAATGAGAAAGACATGGAGGAGTCAACAGGCCAAGGAAAAGTACCAAGAGAAAGCAGCTTCCTGCAAAGACATAGACATCTACCCCAGCTCAACTCATTATTACATTATCTCAATTTTAGGATTTCCTGCTCCTGACATATACCTATTCAAGCCAGGTCTATATTTACATTATATCTTTTTGGCTGGTATTCAAATATCTCCACCATCAATCTGGCCTCTCTTTCCCAGCCACGTCTTGACTCCTTCATTTTTCACCTGCCTTTGGCTGTTAGAAATAGGAGCAGAGCTTACAGAGGCAGCAGGAGCCTTGATGCAAAACCCTCTAGGATTCCTTGAGTGCTGCAATACTAAACAGATGTGCATAATCTATGTGTCTTCCATTCACTGGCAAAATAAAGTCAAGTTGTCCAAATAGCCTTATGTATGACATTTCTGAACTTTGGTGTGCTTGACTCTTTAAAGTCAATGTAAAAAAACTTGAAGGACAAGAATATTTATCACCAAGGGGAGGTTTTTTAGGAAGAATCCCAAGCCAGTCCCAGAACCAGCATTGCCCCAAAATGCACTGCCCATCAGCCTCCAGGTCCTTGTGGCCATATTTTTTCTACTGGTCTTCATACAGCACAAGAGACTGCTAATAGACTACCAGGGTTTCAAGTATTCTGGAAGATTTTAAATGCGTTCACTGGTGCAAGTCTATAGCAGTCTCTCCAGTACCAAGGCAGACGATCTGCCCAGAATGGAAGCAGCATTCAAAGAGAAATATTGGGAGTTTTCTTGCAACTCAGATTGAGCATTTGGTCCCTATTTCAGACAGTACAGAGCAGAACGTGGAGACCTATAAGAAGGAAATAGAAACCAGCCATGATATGCTAAGTTTTTATGTTGGGGCTGACACAAGCACAAGGGCACATGCTCGGTTGCATAAATAACAGCAGAGCAGAAAAGAATGGAATGGTTTTACCCATTATCACTGTATCAGAGCAAAGAATTGCACTCGGGGGAGCAAACAGATTTTAAACAGCTTTAAAGATTTACTACTGATTTTTTTTAAAGTTGCACAGCATGTGCATAACGTATTAACTCATTGTCACGTGTTATCATTGCATTCAATAGCTTAACAGGCTTCACATACAAATCAGGCATTTCCACAGAAAATGAGAACATCAGATTGGTTCTGAATGAGGTACGTAGTTTTAAAAAGATGTAAAAACTCATATTTCAGGGCAGACTCATGAGACTGGAGAAAAAAAGTCCTCCAGTGGGCAGGTATAGCATTACAGGACCATCATCTGTAGCCTGGACCACAAGGCCCTTTCAAAAACCTGACAATTGGACAAAACGGACCACTGCTCTGCTTGGTATGGAAATTCCCAGTTACTGAAGGGACTCATGTTACATTTTACTGCGTCTTCTTACATTTGCATCTGAGAAAAAAGTAGTATTTACTGTCCTTGAAGTGCACACAAGAATTTTTGGCTGCTTACCCACATAAATGTAAAATTGCACAATTTGCCTTGGGTTTTCTACTGGCATTACCCTGCCCGTGTCTGGTGCCTCTGAGCTCCTTCCAGACAAGAATTCCTGATTCTCTGGAGTGAGCTGATGGTGACGCACAGCGCAGCACACTGACCCTTGAAGCTGTGGTTAACCTGCAAATAATTTTGCAAATCGCTACCACTATCTCAATATTTCTAAAGGCATTCCTCTACAGCCAAATGTTATTGTTATTATCTCACCTCTGATAACATCTAATATCCTGTACCTTTGAGCCAATTTATTCACACACTTTTATTGGGGCCTGTGGGCTATCAACACAAGCACTGAAAATCAGAGGTGGGATTAACCTAATTAAGTGTAAAGGCAAGGAGCCTTTAACTCCCTTCTTCTGCAGGTCCTTCTGACCACAACCTTAGCCAGGGCTCATTTCTCCTCTATCTCCTCTTTGTCACTGGTGGCATCCAACCTGCCCCCGAGAAGACACCATTATCTATCAATCCCGCCAGCAGCATCAGGAAGGATTGCTAACAGTCCCAAGGACAGCAGCATTGGTGGGACAAGGGCAGGAGCTGGCTCAGTACTGATTTGCCTTTGGCTGTTGCAAACACAGCTGGAAAGTACCTGGACGCCAGGTTCACTACCCAGGGAAGCCTCAAACAAGATGAGGGTGGGAAAGGCAGAGGGAGAAGGAAGGTAATATCTATTTTTGGAGGTTAAGAAAAAAAAATTAAAAAATAAATCAACAGTGTTGGCAAGGCAGAATACTTGAGTTGAGGTTTGCAAGAGAGCAAATTGTATTTTTAAAGCTGGCATGAAACTTGCCCTTTGTCCCACTACATCTAATCCAACACCAGCTGAAATCATTTGCCATGGCTTGTACTCAGGCTTTCATGTAAGTCAATACTTCATATAAAACTCACAGTGCAAAATTACCCAATAGATCTATTTGTAATAAGTACCTGTCTATAAAATGTTGAGCAAATAAGCCCTTATATTTTTAGGAGCATTTTAAATGTTTACTATAAAATTTTATTATGTATTAAACTTAACTTAGCCCAAATTAAATTCTCAGTTATTGTACCTGCACATGATGCTTTACTTTTTGCTTCACTAATGCCAGGTGCCACAGCTATTCATTTTTATTTTGAAGTTTTCATTGTATTTATGCAGTTCTTTTATGTTGGTGGTGAGCTAATGATAGAATCTGGTTAAGCTTTAGTATTACTGACAGAGGCAGCACAGGCTACATACTGCCAATCATGGCTGGCAGCATGCACTGGGACTTTTTTTGAAGAAAGGCTGCAATGATCAAACAAACGGGACTGAGAAGTAGTGTCTGTTAGGATCTAATCTCAAATCAAAAGCAGATTTCCATTTCAGAGCCAAATCTTTCTTGAAACCAGGTTTTCAGAGATGAAAACATTACATCACCTTGCGGGGAAAGGATACAATAGGAAATTTTAAGGCAAATAAGCCTTATAGTTTGCCAAGCATATGACTGCTGATGATTAATTTTATTTATGCATTTAAGGAACATCTTTTACATTTTTATATCACCCATAATAACCTCCTCCCCCCACACCCTGAGCCTCTGCCGAGTTAAACTACTGAAATAGGAAGTTACATTCTTAGTCATTTGAATTGAAAACCGAGTTCCCTGTTTCTCTAAACATTGTAGCAGACATATATTTCTTGGTAAGCTTAATGATGAGCTCTGCTAGTCCTATAAATAATACAAACATAATTCACTGCAAAGATATGTCCCTTTCAGAGACCACTTCATTTATTCTTTGGAGTAGCAAGGAGCTGAAAATTCCAGGCATGAAATCATGTTTTCCAGCTATGCTTTTTTGTTATATTTATGGTCTCTTTGGTAAAATCAAAGGAATGCACTTCTGTGCAATGGGGCATAGTTTGAATGGCACAGTAACCATCATGCCATAAAATTTGGAATACGGTTGCTTGATTACAAAAGCAAGTCCTCACTCCAGCCTTTGCACAGTGCAGCTGTTTAAATCACAGGGAGTTTAAAATTGGAGTCACTTGAGAACTGAAATTGCATGTGAAGGCAAAATGGTAGAAGATATTAAGTCTGGGCTGCCAACTTCAGAGCAATTTCTAGAAGTTTGAGAGTTTACTGATAAAATTATGGGATGTAGAAGATACAGCATTCATTAAACTCATTTTCTTTTGCTTGCATCATGAGATTTTCCCTTGAAACTTCACCATGGAACTCCTTGAATTTAGAAACAGGTACCAACAAATGAGAAAATGAGAATGGGGTAATGATTTGATGAATGGAGCCTTTAACGTCTGTTATTTTTCTCCTGAGATATGCTCTCCGCTACAACATGTTCATTTATTACTGTGTTGGACAAAACCTTGCAATCCCTACTTGGTTTAAAAACACTCATGATGTGACAATCCAGTGTGCATTTTCAAGGAGGTAACAACATGCTAATGTAATGATCGCTCTCCTCTTCCTTTTAGATGACATGACAGAGTACAGCATCCCAGACAAGGGACTGGGGTTTACAAGATCTGGTAGGTACCTCGTGCTGACATGAAGTGGTGTTCCACTGTGACCACTGCACTCTGTGTGGTCGGCACCAGGTTAAGGCTTTTTCACAAGTATCCCACATATTTTTTTTATGCCCACAATTATCTGTACTACGGCTTAGTTTTGACAGTGGAGCCACCTCCGATAGCATCATCTCATCTGGCAGGCAGACAGGGAACTAGTCCTCCCCTCACCCTCCTCCCCTGGGAGCATGCAGCAGAAAGACCTGGTGAAGTCATACCTCATTGCACGCTACAAGTTACAATAATTGCATTGTTATAATAAATCGCAGGGACTTTTTCAATTGTATTTTTCAGCCTTCTCCACAGAAGAACCCAAACCATGTAAGCTGCCAAGGATGCCCAGGATGACAAATATTGTGGCTCAATAAAACTAGATTTAACAACATGCTTTTGCTGCTTTTCTGAACTGCAAATACTTAATAGCCCTAAGTCATCTTATCAAGGTAATTCCCAGATTTCCAAAAGACAGTTAAGACGAGACTCTTTTACCCAAATATTACACACTGACAGCAAACTCAATACTTGGCATTTTATCAGAGATATGTAAGAAAAATGCTGTGACTACCAGTGCAGAGGTAATGTCTAACCATTGTCTCTTCAGGGTGACAACTCAGAGACCAGGCCTTCTATCAAATTACTGGCTACCTCCCACACAGGGAGGTTTCTGCAGGGCAAAAGTCAGTGCAGAATCCGTCCTCTGTCACTCTCAAAGCTATTCACACAGTTTCCATACGAGAGGCGGTTTAAGGATTACCAGACACAATTACAGGTCTGCTTCTTCTGTTTTCCAATACTACTCAACCCGCATCTCTATTGCCAAAAATGTCAGTAATTTCAATAGCTTCCAAAAGTCTGTGATAACTGTGTGACACCTGCAAAATAAGAGGACAAGGAACAAGGCTTGTAGAGCAGTCTTCCTTTCCTTAAAACCTTAAAACTGTTTATTAAGGAAATGAATGGAAAGTCATTGCAGAACCAAAGCATCCCAGGGAAATAAAGGTACAACACTTTTTCCTTTTCAGTTATTAAATTATAGTAGATTTCATATTTTTTTCCACATTGGCAGCTATTGTTTCTCTCATTTTTGTTAAATCTTCATGTATACCAGTTCAGCCATTTTGATTTTCACCTGCATGAAAGTTACATACATCTTGCAGGGCCTGACATCACTTAATCTACAAGATTAGAGCTAATTCTCTGTTTTACCTAATTAACTCCTCTGGACTGATCGCACTTACTTCTCTCTCTGGCTAAGATGCATGCAGCTGCTCATCTAACGCATACAAATTATCTCATAGCCTAGTTATGCTGCTGACACAAGGTCATGAAAAATGTGCCAGCAAAACAGAATCCCTAGTGCTCCAGCAGACAACAACGAACCTCATATTTCACTACAACTTGGCAATTAAGTCGGAAGAAATACCTCAGGAGAGGAGCCGTTCTCCAGGATTTCAGGCAGAACAAACCGCTGCTGATGAATTAGCTGAGACCCACTGCAGTGCACAGGCAAAATGTGAACCACACTGAAATTCTTTGTTCTTCACGTTTCTAATGACATAAATTAGGATTTCTGTAAGGCACGGGGATTGCGGCGACCTGCTACACGAGACCATGTTGCCTTAGGACAGCTTAACACAATTCAGCCCACTGGGCACCCTGGCCTGTGGCTCAGCCAAACTGTGAGAGCAATCCACAGCTGGTCATGCCAGGGCTGTGTTGGCCTCATGTGCCTTCCTGCTGTGCCCTCCAGTGGCTGCTATCCCAGAGGCACAATGTGGCAACTGGGACCACCAGTCCTGTCCCATGCCGCCATCCTGACATCAAGACTTGATGACCTGAGGTAGTACATACACAGTTTCCCTGCTGCATGCACACTAGCAGAAACCTGTAGTGAGTCAATTAGTCAAACACTGTGCCAATTACCATTGATCATCCTTCTGCCAACTCCAGGATGGAGACCATGGCCTTTCCCCCTCTGCTCAGCACAGACTAACACACTACCATATAAACACTTCCAAAGCACTGCCAGGAAAAGATGTATTTTTCTGACAGGTCACACAAATTTAATCAGAGCATGCTACCTGTAGAAGACACTGCGATGGCCCAGGGAGCAGAGCAGGGTCCATGAAGCAACAGTGACCTCCACCCAAGGACGTCGAGGACAGGCAAAGCAGCACGTCCAAGCCGCGGCAGATGAGCGGCTGCAGGGATTACACTGTTCCTCTCACAGGAGACCTGGCTCCAGCTGGTCCTGGGCCATTCCTTCGCTACCTAATAGCAAACTATTAAAAACAGGGCAGGGAGATGCAAACACCTTTTCGTTGTGTGGCCAGAGTTGAGTCAAAAAATCACAAAGAAATCCACCTGGAAACCCCAGAGAGAATCAGGTCACAAACCATTTAGGAGAGCCAGGGTAGATGTGAAGCACAGTCTATTAGTTAAGCACAGATTCAGATTTCACCTGTTTCTACATTGGGATAGGCCTGACATCTTTTATGGATATAAAAATATCCCACAGTTGACTATATCATCATTTAACCCCATTTTTCCTTTCTAGAAGAGTTTCTTTTGAAGTTCCTCTGCATATTTCATTATTGTCTTGGGATCTGGAAAAGCTGTTGTTACTTGAAACCACCAGATCTGGAATCCATTAAAGATGAGACCGAGCCAGGGAGCACCGGCATGGTACTAAGCACTCAGCCACAACAATTTAACCCAAATGTGCAAGAAAACCTTGATTAATTATATCCTCAGTAATTATGTCTAAAACTATTTCTATTGTCTCTAAATGAGAGTTAACTAATTTGAGATAGCAAAATCTTACTTATTGAAATATGCATGACCCATATCAACTTTGAAAAATTACTCACTTTCCAAGAATGAAATCCACTCCTGTCCTTCGTTCTCAGAAAATCTATACTGCCCACAGAAAAACATACCAGTCACATTACGCATTATTCATAATGTTTCCTCTCCTTCCAAGAGCAATACAATTTACTGGAAAATAACCAAGAACGTAAACCACAATGTAAATCAAAGCATAGCAGATAAAAGTTCTTTCGTATTGTCTTCTCGTTCTGATGGTGAAAGCTGGGAAAGGAGAGAGATGCTCCAATCAGCACAGTAACAGGTCCCTTGTGAAGCAGCTCGTGGCTTCTGTACGACACCATGTGCACAGTCATCAAAAGTCGTCAGAGCTGGGCCACTTTCTAATGGCATGTTTTCAATAGGTGTTTTCACTGTGCCGATGTAAGTGCACAAACAAGTCGCTGTGTTAATATGAGAGCAGTTTTCTCCTGAGGAGAGAACATTAACAGCCTTTTCACATACACCTTCCACCACAGTCATTAAAAATAAACCAAGGCAAACACACCGCAGACACCCCCTCCTGTCTTTCTAGCAATAACTAAAAATCAGGCCTGTTGCCTACACTATCTTTTTGCTAATAAGTTGCCCTGCGAGACTCAGGCTTCATCTCCTTAGGCTGTTAGCACAGCATTTAGGATTATCTTCAATTGCATTTCCAGGACCTGCTCTGCAGGTAGAGATTGTCACTCCAAGTATTTTTAATGCTCCCTCAGCTGTCTGTTTGAAACCTACTTTCTCACTTTCAGTGTTTCTGATAAGAGCTTGCAGCAACTCATGTCTCTTGCTGAGATACACAATTTGCAGCTCCTCTCTTTTTCAGTGGCGTAAATCAGGCTTGTAGCTATTTGAAATCAATCAATTCATGGAAAAGGAGAAGGCTCAGAGGCGGTGCCACCCAAGGACCCCACTGAGCACCCTCCTGCAGACACATCCTACTGGAATGCAGCAACTTACTGCTGCTGTGCACACCCCATGGCACTGGGCAGAAGTCCAGCCCCCAAAAACCCAACTACCTCCAGGTACTGGCTGTACCAGAGCATCCCTAACCCAATTATCACTGCAGAAGCTGAGCACATCATATTTATTCATTCTGGTGAAGACTCTCCTGTCACTCAACTGTATGAGGATCACTGCTGAACTGATTACAGAGGGCTCTCCAACTGCTTATGCCCACTCCTCAGTCTTCACTGAACTGTACATTTTGGGGAAGCCCTTCAAAGAACGATGAACTACCCAGATTTCCACATATCCAGTTCATGCTCTGACAGCAAAAATCTCCACCTGCCCATGCTCCATTATTCTGTAGATATACACTTCCCTGATGGTGCCCTTCCACCCCTCCGTCAGCTGGAACAGCCTGCAGCTTTAGTCCCGTTTACAGCACATGGTCAGCACGCGCATCACATCTGTGTTTCCAACATATTTCACAACACTGTTCAGAGAAGGCATCGCAGAAGGCAATAATATCTCTCCAAATATACAACTATTCAATAAATCATTGTATCTGCTTTAGCAGCCCTGATCAAAATTAATTACAATCCTAACTAAAGAAATTTTCATGGCATTTAAAATGAATTACTGCCACAGCAGAGAGGTCTTCCCAAACTTCAAGCTTAGCCTGTGCTATAAAAATTCACGCCAGTGGCCTGACCCAACTTTCTTACAGCCTCCTGCAGCTTCCCAGCAACTACTCTGTCCCACAAACACCATGCCCCTGGCACAGGCGCACACACTCCCTGCGCCTACAAGGACAGGAGCATCTGGTCCATGTGCCCTGCTGGGGCAGGAGGGACGATCCCTGGCTTTCCCTCAGGGCAGTGTAGAAATCATGTGAAAAGAGCCTTGGGGCAATGGGTAAAAGCAGTCAATGACGATCTGTTGTACAATGAAAGGAAGGAAGCATTCTACTGGACTTCAACAAAAAAGGAAATTAAAAAAAAAAACTGTATCTGTTTAAAATTACATTAGAAAAGAAGTATAACAAATGACCCTATGTTCACAAAAGGGTATTTTCTCCTACTGTAAATTCTCAGCAGACTGAACACTCTAATCTACAGGATAACAACCAAATAGTTAAGCTATCACTTCCCAATTATACACAAATTAATAATTCGCTGCCACAGGGTAAAATGAGCCTAACCACACATCTTTCTTTCAGCAGCTAATTGGGCATGAAGAGGGCAGCTCTTAGTGGTAAACGGTAAATAATGCATACAGTATATCAAATTTTGCGTGTAGATAGACAACTTAATTTGCCTCCCACTAAAGAAAAAGGACTTTTACAGATGTAAACCATTTATCTCAACACTAACATGCAATATACCCTTCATGTGTACATCTACCATGATGTATGTCCATCATATAGAAAATACTTAACAAGATGATTAATTCCAAGATGTGTGTGTACACGTGTATGTATATATATGCATACATATGTGCACACAGACACACAGAGTACCTTACAATCCAAATAAAATTCACTGTGAATACATGGATATCAAAGTCTCAAAGCTTCGAAATATAACATATATATGTAAAGTTTCCTAAGAGACTGAAATGTGGTTGCTTCTGTATCAAAGGCTTCCCAATCACATGCCACTTATTTGCAGGTTTCAGGAAAATTAAATGTAATTCATTGGCTTTTTCACATAAAAAATAAGCAACACACTACTGGAAAGTTACTGTTAGCTGCAGAGGGATTTGATTCTTTGTGTTTTGGGTTTGTTTTTTTAAAAAAACAAAACATGAAGCTGTTCTTACAGGCCTTTGAGCTTAAAACACGATAGAAATGACTGCTTTTCTCCTTCCCCACAGGCAAAAAAACCCACACATTTCTCAATAATTCTGGAGCAACCCGTGCTCACTAGCGCAGTGTGTTGCTCTCCCAGTAGCACAAGTGCTCCTGAGCTACAATCATTCACTTAAAGCTCCACAGAAGACATGGTACAAACAGAAGGTATTTAGACTTCAGAGCATGAATACCCAACAAACTTACTCTACATAGAAAAACACTTACCTTCTTTTTTTTTTTTTTTTTATGGGAGTTAGAAAAATCATGAAAATCACCTTGACAAAACACCAGTGATGTTGCATACTGATGTTGAGACATAATGATGTAATACTCTCTACACAGTTCTAATAACAGACTTAGACATTCAATCCTTTTCTACTCTCCCCTACAAACAGAAGAGGGAAAGAAATCCCTTATGTGTTTTCCTGGCTGACGCCGAAGGAACTCGTCAACCCACAGCAGGATGCAGTGAGATCCAAAACTGGGCTCTTTGTAGTTGAAAAGGAAAGTTTATAGCCAACTGGAAGTGACTTCTGATGGAAACTTCATGATTTTTCTTTTCCAACAGATTAATTGAAGGAAAAGTTTAACTTGCTGTTTCATTCTGGTATCTGCTGGCAACTGATATTCAGTGATAACTGATATGTTTGCAATTTAGGAGTAAAAGCTCTTCTCCTTAACACAAATGGTATCACACATTTGGTATTGATAATGCAGAGGGATCTGGCCTGAATTCCAGATTATCTAAAGATCCAAATTCATGATACTGATTATTTTTCAAATCTCATGTTTTCTAAGACAAGCTGGAATTCACATTCCCTCTTATTTCCTTGCATGTTTGAATCCTTAGAAAATAGCTGGTTCGTGTTTCAAACAGTCTGATTTTCCAGTCACAAGGACTAGAATTTTCTCCTTTGTATTCTATATTTATCATTCAAAATTGTCATGTAATTCACAGCTTCTAAATGCTGAGGAATTATCACAGATGCCACAATATCAAATACCTTTGACAGAACTCCCCAACCCACTCTGAATCAGCAGCAAGGCCAGCAAGAACTGCACACACGGTGGCCACCCCACATAACAGTCCATCAGGTCCTACTCAGCACCTAGAACAGCTTCCCAAATGCACATTGGCAACTGCTAAACAGGCAAGCCCTGTGTTCCCAAAAGCATCAATTCCTCTACCACTAAGCCATGAAATACAACAGTCCAAAACCACAATTGAGCAACCTGCATTCCCATCACTGAGCAAGTGCACCGCAACACTGCTAATGCCAACGCGTGACGCCATGCCCCGACATGGAGCATCACCATAGAAAGTGATTTGCAGACCAAACAGCTAAAAATCACGCTCCCAGATTATTCCTGTTCTGGGTAACACTACGTGGCTGTGGGCTGCAGGGGGTAGTAACACCATAGCCCAGGGCTCTTGCTGGCAGATGCTGCCAGTCACAGTCCACTGCAGGGCAGGCAGGAGGTATCTTGCCACCAGTGAGTGGCAGGAGGACTGGGATCTTCCTTCTCCCCCTCCCATACTCGAGCAGCCCATGGTTAAGACCTGGGACTCACAGGCAAACCTCTCTGTTGTCAGCAGGGACATCTGGCTGAGAGGACAACACAGGATTTCACAGCAGCTTTGGTGGCAGAGCATCCAAACAAGTAAGGAAACTAACATACAATTAAGCTCTGAGAAAAGGAAAATAAATTGTTGAAAGTTCAAGAAAATTTTGACTAATTTTGCCTTTGGTAAGAAGGACACATACATGCGGGACTCAGATTTCTATACATCACATCCTGCTTCCAAAGGAGCATTGTGGGAAGGAAAAAAAAGAATCCTTCTTAGAGTCATATTTGGAGATACTTGATCATCCAAAGATTCAGAGAGAAACAACCCTGGAAGGTGCCAGTCTGGTGTTTCATACCTCATCCCACCACCTAATGCCACACACACCTGAGACACTCTGCGATTAGGCTAAGTAGGGCAAGATACTGTTCCTACTCAGCAGGCTTCATTTCAAGTGGCCAGGTGTGTGCATGGGGAGGGCTAACTCTGCCACCTCCTGCAAAGCAGAAATTACAGATCATGTCCACATACAGCAACATTTAAAAAAAAATCTCCCAGCAATAATTTAACTAAATATTAAAAAAGCAAACATTTAAAAGCAAATAATTTAAAAATATTAAAGGTAATTCTCACAGAGACTGCTGTAATACTAAAGGAAAATAAATAAGCATTTTAATTCCACTAAACGAAAGGAACACAGAACCCACACATATAAGGGAAAACCACAAAGTTTGCATTGGAAAGACAGCTTAAAACTCCCAAGCTTTAACTCAAAACTTTTTTTTTTTTTTTTTTTATTAAAGTATGTATGCATTTATGCTGGAGAATAGTTTACATACATTATAAAGCAACAAGCATATTTTCAAGAGGTGTGGGCCCTCCTCAATATGTCTCCATACTCAGTCTACATGCTTAAGCACTGGACTCACACATACACTCTCACATACAAACACAGAGAGCCACAAAACACAGACAAAGAGCTATCTGCTTTGATTAGCTTTCTTTTAAGGCTTCTGTAAGGTGCCCTAGTGCCCCTAACATTACCATAATTACAAACAATATTGTATAAAGGAGCAGCATTATTTGCAAACTATTGATCTGCTCTCAGCCTTAAAAAATATCAAGTGAAACAAGTTTTTCCTTTTATTTGAGTTTTATTAAACATCTGCATTTAAGAAAGGTATGACTGTGTATCTGTGAACAAGGAAAGATATGGGAATCTTAACATGAGCTTCCCAAGCAGAACAGATGTTCTAACCTGTCTCCTAAAGGACCGTCTACTTTTGTCTTTACAGAAATGCAGCCCTGGCCGTGCAATGAGGCACTATCAGCTCCATCCCACCAGGGCCACTTGACCAGCAATGCAGCAACCAGTAACACGGAGTTGAGGCTACCATATCACTTCAGACCTGAGGTTGATGAGAAGTCACAAACACTGACAGACCCAAGTGTCCCTCAGCTCTTACCAGTGGGCCTCCTCTTATGAAGCACATCAGGGTTGGAAAATGCGCAGATCGTGGTGCTGGCTTGCTGTACCCCTAGCTATGGCAGAGTATTTTTGTCCACCCCTTTTTGGTATCCTGTAGTATATAGTCTGAAACTGCAACTACTGGTGTTGGGTGAAAGACATGGCAGCAGGTATATTAAGAAAATAGGTACAATGAATAAAATAAAGGATAGCATATCATATAATGTGTACATACAAGCATCTTCTTTTGTTTTTTACCTGTGAAATGTGAATTAACTGCAGAATGTCAGGCCATTAGTCTAAAAGGCTATGTTTGGCTGTCTTAGCCTATGTATAGTCAAAGGATTTTTGTGATGCATCATGGAGAAAGATTCTTCGGGAACCACTAGGGCTTTCCAGGGCTACTTGCTCTTGTGCATGTGCACCAGCATCAGCCCCTGGCTAGGAATGTCAGAGGAGCAACTAATAAAACTGCCTGATCAGTCTGGTAAGACAAATGGGAATGACCCTATTTCATGGTGTGCACCTTAACTACAGAGATGAGAGAGGGACACAGACGGATGGGTGAGAAAGATGGGACAGGGAACTTTCTTCTCATTTTTACAACAGCAGCAGATTTCAATGTAATTACTTTAATGATGCATATCTGTAGGTATTAAATTGATCTTTTGATTTAAAAAGCTGGTCAGACAGGTGTTTGGCAGTCCTTTCATTCCCCAATTTCAATTGTTGCTTATTCCATCTATCAGCTCTCATTCCCTAGGCCATTTCTGCCTTTGCTGAACCGTGAATGAGTTCAGTCAGCCATCGTCAGATTCAAATTCATGAGACACTTCCTCTGATGAGCTGTTCCTGTGGATCCGGCCATCACTTTTCATGCTGTGAAAAGTCTTCTTAAAGGCCTCCATCATGGCATGGGCCAGCTTCTTGGCCTCCAGCTTGCTCTCACACTCTACAGCATGGCAGTCCATCTGGTAGGACAAGTCATCGTTGATCTCCCGATAGACCCAAGCAAAGATGTTTGGGCTGACATTGTGGTCAGCAGTGCAGTAGGCTATACGTGCTACCTGAAAGGTATCCATGTGGACTGTCGCCTCGCCTTTGAGGTCCAGATGATGCAGCCAGACTTGGAAAGGCCGAATTTCCAGAAGGGCATTAGCTGGGTAAATATCCTCCCTGGCAAGTGTGTGCTTCTTCCATAATTCAATGACTGGTTTCTCTGTGCAGCCTGACAAAAATTGCATCCCTGTTGTGGAAACCTTACCCAAATATGTAACCTGCAAAGAAGAGCAAAGATAGGTGAAACATGGACAGTAGACTCTGGCTTCGCTTTCTGCCATCCCAGGAATTTTCCTTTTTCTGGAAAATACAAGTACCCCGCTGTCCTGCAAACTCCCGTTTCCCCATCATTTTCAGTAAAACGGTTTTCAAACTGCTTTCCAGATGATGACTTCACCATTCAAACCCAAGTGTTAAAAAGGTTCAGTCTCTGCATTTCAAGGGATTTCTCTCTCTTCAGCTCCCCTGGAAAACCTACCTTTAAGGCCCATGATAGTACCTCTGAGCTCACGTTAGCAAGTCTAAGTGCCAGTGGAGCAGGCACCAGGTAGCTGTGATGCTAATCACTTTTTTTTCCCCAGGTTTATTCAGATTATTTATTCATATCATATAATTTCAAAAAAATAATATTAGGGAGACTGAGACATTCTTAGTTTGATAAAGCAAGGCTGCAGGGGTCAGAAAAGCTTTATCATGGTAGAGGATTTTAAACTGTTTGAATGGATTTTTTCCAAAATGATCCTGTTTTTCCATCCCTTTTGCTGTTTCTTCTTAAGTATTAAGCCAGAAATGGCTCAATGGTATTCAAAGCTCTCTCTTTTCAGCAAGGCTGAGAAACTTATTACACCAGTTTAAGAAAACATGCTGTTTAAAAAATCTAGTAATAAATCTACATTAGTTTAATCACATCATCTCTGTGCTTTCCTGTCTAATTCTTTTGAGTAAATATCCTGTTATCCAATCTGCATGGGAAAGCAAGGTGGTTTTAGCACCCTTACTCTATTTTGTTCACCAAAAATTAAATTCATAAGGTAGTCCGTGTCAAAATTCTGTATTATGCTTGTGCAGAAACATTCCCCTAAATCCATGCAGCTGCTAAATAGTCTTTCTTCCACTTACAGCTGAATGGATGATTACTTTATCTGGGTGAAGGTTTTTCCTCTGGAAAAGACAGATCAATGCTACATAAATACAATTATGCAGACTATTTTATTTATTGCTGTTGTCAGAACAGCATTTAAGAACAACTATATGAAAGCAAAATTGCTTCTAATTTGTCTCTTGCAGCAGTAACAGCTTAAGACAGAATCTTGTGCCTCTTGCCTTATGTCTTACAACCTCATGTGCATTTTACTCAGGGCATTTGGAGAAAAAAGTAATCACATGGATCTTCCAAACCAATTCCTTCAAAATTCTGTATTAAGCACACAGTATCGGTTATTTTTATTTTGTACATGCTTTAAGAAGTGCAAAGAAAAAATATGGGATTTCCAAATTATAACACATTAAAAAAATCATCCCCACAAAGAACACAGGCTTTGTATTCCATGCAAATAAAATTTTCCACAAGAAAAATATTTTGCTGCAAGCTTCATAGATTTTGTTAAAGTCAGAAACCTAAATTAAGCCATAATTAAGGAAAAAGCTTACAAAACATTATTGGAAGTCCATGTGGCTTAATCACGCCTGCCAAAAAAGCAATTTCATAGCACTGACATTTCAAAATGGGAAGTCTTACTCTTTGCCTATAAATATTCATGCTTTGCACTGGGAATATGTTAAATCTTACAAAGCTTTATATTTTTTGGAACAGTGGGAAACACAACAGCTAGAACAGTTAACAAGGCAAGATCTACCAGTGTTTTGCTTTATTTTATTAGTGATGAGAGTTGAGTTCCCTAAAGTACTGTGGAATAACTTAAAAGAAAACCTCAGAGCTCATACTGCCAACTAAACACATACAAACAGCACGTACAAGACCAAAGAGGAACGTGTCTGCAACATACTGGCGACTATTTCAACATATATCCATAGTCATATTGCTTTGAAAAGATCGAGTTTGGTGTGCAAATTTGTACATTCAATATATTCTCTGTAGGTTCGCTCAGCACTGTTTCATACTCACAAGCCAGTTAACAAAAGACTAATGCTCACTGTAAATTAACTGATTCAAAGCCCATTGCAGCAACAGAAGTCCTTCACTGACTTCAAAGAGATTTGCACAAAGCCTTAAAACCCTGAGGAACAGAGAATTACTGTCTTGCTCATGCACTTTGTCACTGCCCAAACACAGTTTTGAATCCCTGTCCACAGGAGAGATGCTGCCACCACGGTGATATTTTGTCCCCCCCAAGCAGCTGTTTGGAGAGAACCGGTGTCACGTGGAGCACACAGAAATAAGCCCCTCTAGTTAGTGTGCAACAGCCACTGCAGGCAACTGTTTCATTAAGGTCTTCCCTGCAAGAGGAAGCAGTTGACTGTGTGAGTTGCCCTGCCATAATGGCATGAGGAGTGGGAAAGGAGCAAGGCAGCCACATCCCATTTAAGAAGCATCATTACTGTCTTCCCAGGCAGTTAGTGCTGCTGAGCAAGACTGGAGCAGGTTGTCACAAGGGAGTGTAAATTGAGTTTCAAGTTCTCTCTGTTCCTTGCCCACCACTAAGTACAACCCCCTGCTGGCCATCAATCCACACATGGCCTGTCTAATTGTGAAGTTACAAAAAATAATGTACTTCCTTACAAATAAAGTATTTGCATTTTATGAAGAAAAGTACTGAATTACTCTGAAAGCAGCCAAGGCAAAAGTAACTAATAAGAAGGATGGGATGACAGCTTGTTTACCAAAATAGGATGTAATGGTCTGATTTACTGTCCCAGTTCTGTCATAGTATAACTCTGTAAGAATCTTTAAAAGTTACTTCTTTTAACACCACTTTGTATCTCCATTATATAAATTTCATTTCCCTTTGAGGACACATTCATAAATATTTATAAGGTGCTTAGACATTACAACAAGGAGTTCAGGGGAGAGAGAATAAACCAAAACTCTAGTGTAGAGTCTCTCCTGCACTGTCTTTCACAGAAACATCAACACCTACTACTGTTGTTATTTTTTGTTTCTTTTTAAACAAGTTATATTTTTTCCCTAATTGAGATACAAGCATTTCACAAGAGTAGCATTACTGAAGCTCTTAGTGAAGACAGACGTCTAACATTTCACCACTCCATGGTCCCCTGCTAAATACAGAACAGAGATACAGGGGCTGGTGAGACACCTCAAATATTTCATGCAAAAAAGGCAGCATCCTGTTCAGAATAATTTTTTCTTCATGATTAAATATCACTTGCACATTATACATTACATATTAATTCACCTGGAGCCGGCCAATTTAGTAACGTTGACATTAACATTTACATAATTGCAGGGACAGTACCACTATGAAGTAAAACTGGCAAAAAATGGAGCTATAGGGCACTTCTCCCCAAGCTCTCAGTTACAAGGTTATTTCACAAATGATGCTCCCTGCATTTTGGCTCCTGCCTCATCATGTCTCACAGCACACCTATCTTTATTTAAATACCCAGGGCCACTGATCACACATATTATTAGAGTAAATCTATTACAGTAGAATCATCTTCCTGTCCAATTTCCAAGTTTGCCAACAAAAAAAAAAAGAAGAAAAAAGTAATCAAAGAACAAATTATTCCTTCCATTACCAGATGGAGAAGAAAATTATTTTGAGGCAAGAATTCCCACTGGTGGTCTTTTCCAATAAAATCAATGGTGTCTCACCTGTGTGAAGCCAGTAAGAAGTATTAAATAAAAAAAAAAAAGTAAAAATACTTCGTCTTTCACACTTATAAGAACCACATGTGAAGGCCACAGAAAGACATCATCACCATAATAATTATTATTGCATATAAAGACACACATTGAAGAAACGTGTGAACAGAATCAGGTGAATAGACTTACTAACTAGAGGGTAATCATTGACAAGGACTGGCAATAACACAGCTCAGGCTGAAAGCCACATCTGTGATAATATAGCTCTGACTACGAGCCAAAGCTCACCAGGACTGAACAATGCTTTTCCTTCCTCCGAAGCAGTGGACAAAGGTCACGTGGCAGAAGACATCAGTCCAGGAAGATGACTTATTTGTGACAGCATGGCATGTCCTATAGCAAGCATCATCCTATACAGACAGAGGCCAGCAGCCATGTCACCTACCCTCTATCCTTAGTGCAAGGCAAAGCAGGCACAGGTTGGTTGTAATTTGTAATTTGCGATCAAACTGTTGCATCCCTTGCTTGTTTTGAACACTGTATTTTAAGAGAAAAGAAATAGAAAAGCCATCTAAATGCCACTATGTTAACCTTAAGCATTAAAGGCATTTCATATCTTATCTTCTTCCAGGGCTACTAATATATTTTTTATGGCACTTTCAGTCCTTTGGTTTGTGTGTTCTATCTTTCCCATGAATTTCTGGAAGATAAAACTTTCAACAACTTTTGGCACATGTTAAAAATTATCCACATTCTTTTCAGCCTTTCTATGGCAAACTGGCATTTTCCGTCTGATCTTTTGCTCCCTGGCGAGCCACTGTCACCCAACATGACATAAAATACACTTGCAGTTTCAGCACTTTTGTGCTAGCAAACATTCAAACCTTTAGGAAAAGCCAAGATGCTCTGAAGAGCTCCTTATTTCACCCTAGAGACTTGCCAACACCAGTGTTGGCATGACAAAACTGTCCTCAAAAGAAAAACGCTCTGCCTCTGTCCCTTTAGAACACAGCTACAGCCACCTGACACGTAGAGATGTCTTATGTCAAAGGGCGTGAAGATTAATCGATTTCGTCTTTCATACACTGTCCTGTGAACGCAAAAACTTCTGAGTCTTCTCAGGTTGTTTTCAACCCCTTCAGTCAAGTAACATATAGTGAAAATATATAACTAGACTCAAGAGCTTATCAGCTTTAAAAAGACTGCTTTAACAGCTGCCATAGACATTTTCACTTCTAGCACAACATGATGTATCAGAAATAACAAGGGGGTGTTACTCTCCATACTCAATTCTTTTATTTATCATTGGCCTCACATTGTTTACTTGCAGCCCATATGAGACAGAAATAGCTTAGTTCCTGCATGTGTCGATCCCCATAAATCCTTACTGCTCCTTACTCACAAGACTCAGCTGGGCACCTGAAGTTAGGCGGCCAAATTTCTTTCTCTCCCTCTGTTCACTATTCCTGGTCCGCAGATTATCATTGCTCCAAGCAAGCAGATCCAAGTTGTAAAGAACTTCAATTACATGAGGGCAGATGCTCTCTTGGCACAGGGGTCTGGCACAGGAACACGTGCACATAGGACTCTGTAACAGGTGACTGTCTCTTTCATCAGTTTTAAAATAAACATTCTTTTAGTCTTAAATTTGGTCTAGTTGCAAATTACTGTGTTTGATCCTAGACAGTAAGATATTCCTTATTTCAAGGTGAAGCAAGCAGAGGTAATGAGCCATCTTCCTCCTGATACTTGCAAAAATATTTAAGAGGGGTACAGAGGAAGACTTGAAGAAATCAGCCCAAAGCAGGCTTGGGAGGACACATGCGTTATGAATTGCCACTGAACACAGACAAACATGAAGACGCTTTCTGGGTTAGCAATTCAAAAAGCACTCGCCCACAGGACCAGAAAGCCCAAGCTTCACTCAGCCTCCATGCATATATCAAGGCCAGAACAAACCAAGCTCAATCTCCATATCGTTACCAGGTCTAGAAAACACCGTGAGAAGCTGCTGCTCAGAAAACCTACGCTCGGGCCACACTGTGCCCTAGCAAATGCAGCAGCCGGCCACACCAATAAAGCACTGGGCTTGCTAAAGCCCAAAGCTGTCTGAATACAGCCCAATATCCTCCAATGCCTCCAAAAGACATCTGAAGATTGCATTAGATATGGTACTGGTAGATCCCAAACATCACTTCAGAATAAGAATATAAGAAAAAATAAGATTAAAAGGGCTTGTTTCCCTATTGTCACTGCCACCTGGAATACCTCCCCTTCACATAGCATGTTACCCTCCTGTTCCTGATCACAAAGCTTTGGAAAGATTCTCCAGGAAGAGCCCTGGGCAGCCTGGCAGGACCCACCAAGATGCTTGCTGGTCCCTTCGGGCCAGGGGACGCAGTGCGCCATTTGGAAAGCTGGCCAGGGGACAAGGTGGCCAATGAGGAGCTTCACTGCAATGGCAGTGTACACAAAGCCGTAGTGCCTCCCATGCCGAGTGGCCAGGGCTCACTGGAGGATGGCACAGCTTTGAGCACTAAAACTGGATTTTTCTATCCACAGCAAAGCTAGCACGTGAGAGGAATAGGCTTGCGGCAGGGTCAGTCTGTCATGGCACATCTTTCACGTCTGTAAAAGCAAGTTTAGCTGTAGAATCATTTGCAGTATCTGTAATTAACACCCCCAGCTCCTGGTGCAAAGAGAGCGATCCATGCCAGCCAGGGTGCCCGTCTCACCGCCCTACCACAGCAGCTCAGCTCTCCTTGCCCTCAGGAGCAGTGACTCTGCCCTGGGCTTTGGGATTTAGAGCCAAGAACTGCTTTTTGGCTCTGGAGGAAAAAACAAAAATATCCCAGACATTCCACTGGATCACTGAGCAAATACCGTGAACTGCATTCAAGTAACATTTGCTTAAGTAAGACCCAACAAATTAACTCAGTTAAGGAAAAAGGCTGCACAGTTTCCCTTTGCCTGTCGCTGCTTCCTCACCCACACTGCCCATCATCCAGCCAAAGCCTTTGCAGCAAAAACACAAGGGTCTTTGTGGGAACCACAAGGCTCCTTGGCACACAGAAATACTAAGTAAATGCAGTAACATGGCTTACAGAAATATGTGAAGAACTTTTATTTTGGAGATGAAATCCAAAGGGAGAACAGACTAGTTGGTCAACTATTTAATGGAAAACAACCATTGATTCTGATGTCCACCATCTGATTTAGGAGGCAGGAAAGAAAAGATCAGTAGTTAATGTCTGATTTATCCCAAGGAATCAAAGAGTAGCTCCAGAAAAAGCTAGAAGTGTCAGCACCTCTTCAGCAGTTAAGTCAATAGCCAATATCTAACTCCTTTAGTGTGAACAAAGCTGAACCCAAGTCTTAAAACAATGCTAAAACTCCCCCTCGAAAACAAAAATAATAAACAAGCCCAGCAAGAAATGCATTCAACTCTTTACAGCTTCAGAACTCCTTTAGAAAAAGTACCGCTGGGCAGCAGCTGCTCCTCCCCACCCTCCCTCTGTCCCCACAGTCATAGCTCAGAGTAACCCTTCCCAGGTGCCTTTATTTTTCCATGTGTTTCTCAGCTGTGACCAAGCAGCAGATCCTGCCTTAGCTCAGCCCCAGGAAGGGTTCACCACAAAAGTAAGGTATAAATTGATAGCGCAGGGAAGTCACTTTGGACATAACTCAATCCTCCAACTAAAGCCCTTTAAAGGATGCAAGAGCTCTGGTTATTTTTAACCCATCATTATTCTTCCAGGTTTTACAGCTTCCATGCTTCCAGGTAGCTGTAGCAGGTGAAGGAGTTGGAACACTGTGTAAATGCCTTTTCTTGAAAAATGGTCATCCCCAGAAAAAAGAAAAACATCACCAATGTCACTGCTGCTTCTGAGCTAGCCTAGAAAAGCCCTTTAAGATGGCAGCAAGAAGAGCAGATGAGTTACCATGGTCCAGGGTAGGGTGCCAATGTCCAGTTCACATCTGCCAGGGCAGCATCTCAGGCATAGGACTTTTCTGACAGAGGGCACACCTACAAAGGACCTCTCATTGCTCAGACACAAGAAGGACAGACACTCCAGGGACTGTGGATGATGAATGTCAAGCACAGGGCTCATGTCTGAGATCCTGTCCCAGCTCGAAGCGAGACAGCCAAGAGCACACAGACATCCCAGAGGCCCTCTTCCCAGGCAAATAAAACCCCAGTCCTCCCAGAGCAGAGCTCTGCCAGGCCTCCTGCTGATGGTACTTGGGGAATGAGTAGAAGACAAAAACCTCTGCAGAGTGCCCACAGGAGCAGAGCCCTCCTTACCCTGTGCAACCAGCCCCATCATTGACACCAACCCACACTGCCTCGGGGAGAGGAAGGAAAATAACATTGACATTTGGCAAGTTTAAGATTTAGCAAATAGATGTATCGCAAGAGAAAAAAATTACCCTTGATGGCTTAATTTGTAAGCTCTGAGAGGAACAAAAGCAAACAAGAAAAAGCCCACTGGCTCCAGAGGCCAAGTAACCAGTGGGATAAATAAGGCAGCAAGCAGAGCTTTCCTTCAGAAATACAACCCTGAGAAATGCAACAGTTCAAGCTTTTCACCTTTCATTACGACGGGCTGCTGCTCAACAAGCCTCTTTATAAACTACCCTGGGTTTTAAACTACTGTTCTCAGTTAGACCTAAGAGCACCTAACTTACATCCAGCAACCAGGAGTCTCTGCCTAATTGGCAAAACGATTAACCAAGCTCAAACACAACTTCAGTGAGAGCCAGCTCTGCTCCCTGCAACCTCCCATTAGCAACAAAAGGATTGCCTCTTGCATTTCATTTTCCACTGGACAGGAAGCTCTTTTTGTGGTTTGGCTTGCGAGGACGAGTCTGAAATGAAATCAAGTGGAACTGGCAAACTGCAACTAACTTGCAGTCAGAGACACTTGGGTCTGAGTGCAAGTGGAAGATTTACGCTGCACTATAAAACTCAAGAAATCGATTTAACTCTAGCGGTGATTTAAAAATGCTGTACTGCAAGACATAACTGAATGAAAAAAATACATTGATCATACACAACCCCAGCAGGGCTGCTGGACACCCAACCATACAAGTTGATGATTACTTCTATTCCCAAGTATTTTTCATGTTGCTATTTAGATCACTTTCCTCCTTTGCCTCCTTTCATTGCCTCACATAACTTCCTTCCTCCATGCCCAGTTATCCCTGGGTTGAAATTAATTCTTGTATGAGCCAGTTCATTTCCCACTGTCCTTCAGGAGTCTTCTCAGGGTAAGGAGGGATGTAGAAGCAGCCAGGGTAGTGAGAAGAAAACCCAACCCACACTGCACTCACTATTTGCAACTACTTGGAGTTTGCTTCACACCAGAGTCCTTCCAAAACCTCTCCTCTGCCATCTCAAAACTTTCCCTTTGAGAATGCCCCTTCTGTCATAAACTTATCCTGTAGCATAAGTTTATACAATCATGATCTCCCCCCAGATGTCTACCTTCACGTTTATGTTCAGATTAAACACAAGCTTTTTTCTCTATTTATTTATTTCTTTATGTATCTGAGGTTGAAACCAAGCATGGAAATTTGATTCAGCAATTCATCATGTTTCAGAAAGCTTTTCAATCCTGGTCTTCTCACAGCTGTTGTCTTGTAGTAAAGGGAAGGAGCCCTCAGAGAGAGGAGAGGAGCACACTGTTTTTGCTTTGTTTCCCTTCCTTTCCAATCCACAGAAAGCTCACTTTGGCAGCAGTCCTACAAAAACTTCTCCAATTTTACTTAATGGAGTATGTAAAGACTGAGTACAGGAATGGCTATATAACTTGGGCTACCATTTCCGCCGAAACATTTTACATAGTCTTCAAGACTTTTGGCAATGAAGTACTGCCAGAAAGCCATGCAGAGTGGACATTTTTCAGGTTCTTTTATGGCTAAGAGGTCTGCCCGCAAGGTTCCCTTCTTTGAGCATTCCCCACAAGATCCTTGTATTTCCCCTTTACTTCTTCCTTTTAAAAGAAGATGCCAAGTAATAAAACTGAACAAAGCCCATGTTACTAAGACATTCAGTTCTGGAAACCAAACATTTTAACTGCACTTGCTTCCTGGCACAACTTGACAACACCTGAAATTAAGAGCAAAAGGGAAGGGAGCCAGCTTCAGGGACCACTGAAGATGACTACAAATTGGGTTTGTATTTCAAGAGAAGTGTCAGACCTGTATCACAGGAAGAACAGGAGAAAAAATAATGACAGCTAAACCATTTCAGTACTTCCTCCCACTGAGTGCCATAAGACAAGTAACATTCAAAAAAAGAAAAAATTTCAAAACAAACCACAGACACGAGACTTCTAGAAATGGCAGCACTTACTCCTCCTATCCTCCACACACTGCACATGAAATGCATTCCCTGAAGAGAGTGGGGAAACACAGAAATATCACCCCCCATATAAGTGTAACAATACTTGCATCCACAAAGTCCCCTATTAAGGTACTCAGTCATTAGTTTTACATCTCCTTCATGCATCACTATGTGAAGTGAGTTCCATGATCTACCAAACACCTTAGAGATTTTTCCAGATCTCACAAGTTACAGTGTCTCCAGAAAAAGTCTTATTTGAAGGCTGGAGAAGAAATACAGTGCTTATACTGGGATGGAGCTCTTACACCACTACAATGAGAAACAAACTTTGCATATTTCAACTTAATAAAAAGTACTAAATATATTATTAAAAGAAAATAGAGTTAAACAGCTCTTTTTATTTCTAAATGAGCCCTTAGATAAATATGCTTGATTTATCATTTATGTTTGCATTATCAAATTCTGGATCAGTGCCACAGCAACACAGCCTCTGCTTAGACAGAAAGACTATAACGTTGCTGCCTCTAAGGCTTATGACACTACACTACAATTTTACTACAATTTTCCCACTCAACAATGCAACAGTTTGTTAGCAGACTAAACAACGGATTTTAAAAGAACAAATCCATCCCATAGCGTAAAATGATGGAAGACAAAGGTGCAATACAGTTTTTAATTTGGTTCCAAAGCCCTCCAATGTCCTGTTTTCACAATGGATTTAGTGCTTGTGTGTACCTTCAGACAGTCACTTTCCATTTGGATAATGTCTTTCCAACCAGTACAGAAAGATCTGAAAAGCAAACCTTAGCCACTGGGAGCATCCAGCAAATTTGGCATTCATGCAGACTGCATGGGAGTTTCTCCGGGCAGCAAGAGGTCTTCTACAGTCAGAGGGAGCCTCCCTCCTTTTCTGACTAGTTTAATCACAGCATCACCTGTGCATCTCCCAAAAAAGGCTGCATTGCCTCCAATTCATTCTCTTGGCATGTATTTCAGCTCTAAGACACAGAGACTTCTATGGTACTGATTGTGGCCAAGATGAAAGGAAAGACCAAGTCTTGGTTTGCAAATCTTGGAAGGCAGCACTCCAAAGTGGACGGCTGTCGGGAGGAAAGAAAGGGAGGGAGCCAAAGGTTCTCTTCTCTGGGGACAGCTCTACTTATTGATGTTGCAATTTACATTATCTATTATAGCATCTTGTCCCAAGTAAAATCCAAATGGCTGCAGGTCAAACCCAATCACTCTTCATTTTCATAGTTTCCAATGGTGCTGAAGTTGACTTTGCAAAGATAAATTTTATAGTGAATAGCCCTGCTGTTGATCTGTTTGATGAAGGACAAACCGGGGTAAATTTTAGGGAATGAAAGAAAAAAAGAAACTACTTATGGTGGAAATAAATAAGCCTTTCACTGTTTTTCTTGACATTTATTGTCTTCGTGCAACAAAAAATACTTGCAGTTAAAAATATAATAATCAATAGCATTATAAAAAGGGCCCAGTCTTGCAATTCTCAGCCAAGTAAAATTGCCATCTGGATTTAAAAAAATTGTTCCAATTTATATTTGCAGGGGATTTCTGTATTTGTATGAATACTAAGAAAGAAAGGATATATAGATACAGTAGCAAAACACAATGGTGGAATCAATACTGATTCAGAGCAATGGCTGAACCTATAGAGTATCACATTTGTCTACTCTCCATAGTTTATGTTGCTTTTGGAGAAGTTAGGGTAAAAGAAATACAACAGGAGCTCTACTCATTCATATTTTCCATCTTCCTCTTCACAGCCTGGCAGTCACTGTGTAGCCAAGTTGTAGGGAGTAGAGCACCTACCAGGTATTTTGTCACTGAAGCTCAGACTCCAGTTGCTACTTGGCTACCTGGGGGTGGATGGTCAGTTCTGGATGAAGCAACAGTAACTCTCTGAAATCACCCCTCAGGGCAGAGGCAGGCTTCCTATAACACAGTCTTTAAGCAAAATACATTCATCTGATGAAGCACAGGCCATTCCATGGCATGATAATCATAGAATCATAGAATGGTTAGAGTTGGAAGGGACCTTGAAGATCATCAACTTCCAACCCCCCTGCCATGGGCAGGGACACCTCCCACTAGAGCAGGTTGCTCAAATTAATTAAATTAATAAGCTTAATTAGGTCTCATAATGCAGAAGTTAACACATCGCTATGGCTGAAATATGTATCTGGTAAAAATCTCACAAGGCTGATGATTGTTTTCTACATAAACAATTATTTGAACGCTTTCCATTAAAAAAGTGATTCACAGCTCTGTTACAAGTAAATACTTAGTCTTAGCCATTTATCATTATCCTACACTTAAAATTTTCCAGATAATTATTTCCATATAGTTATTAAAATTATTTGATAGGATGAGAAGATCTTTTTAAGAGCTTAATAGTTCTTGATCATATTGAAGTAAGAGTCCAGCCAGTGGATAATAGTTTCTCCAGCACTTTCCATTATCAAGACAGGGAAGAAAAAAGAAGCAGGGTCTGAACTGACAAAGCAATGGCCAAGAGTGGAATAAACTGCCCACAGGGGAAGGTTTCCCTTCCCCAAACAGCAGGAACCAAGTATTTCAAGGCATTTCAAAAAAGCCCGTGGGTTTTAGAGTGCTCTCTCCCTTTGCTTTGAGATATTGACAGAGAGATTTTCAAAAGAGCAGACAGCAACACATGTTGAGCATTTTAAGAAAAGCTGGCCACCCTCAGTATCTAGAAAGACAAAAAATTGGCAAGAGAGATCACTGTGTGTATTAACAAATGAGGTATAGTCATCTTTTAAAATTCTGTAGCTTTCCCCATCTAGGCATAAGCAAGCAAAGTCAAAATGCTCTTATTCTTAGGGAGCCTGATACAACCCTGGAATGAGACAAAGTTGTACTTTCATTCGCAGGATTAGAGTCCTTGCTAAGTCTCTCCTAACAAGTCTATAAGCAAGAAAATAGCATATATTTTAGGTTTAATTATGCATGAGCTTAAATACAACTGCACAACAGAGAGAAAACAGCATTTTGGGTAACATAGAATTTAGATTTATTTTATGCTAAAAATGTAGATATTTACTGTAAAAGCACACATGATATTATTTTTCCTCTATCATGTCTCTCTAGCCTTCCACTCTTTTCCTCTGCTGCCACCTCATCAAAACAAGTTGGTATCTCTTGTTGGGCTGAAATGAAATAGAAGATTCTTTAATTACACTTCTAGCCCACAAATACCACTACAATTCAATCCATGTACACAAAAATCAAATCTGAACCTAGCTGTTCCTGTGAGGGAATCCGAAATACAAGAAAAAAATCCAACCACTACAAAAAAAAAAAAAAAAAAATATCTGGAACCGGAAAAACATCCAACACCTCCCACCCTTCCCAATGTTTCTTACTCCAAGCAAGGGCAGCCAGCACATGATGTTTCTTTGGAGGAACATGTTTATCTTTTCTTTCCCAAGGAAAAACAGCTGAAATAGGTGTCCCCATGTGAAAAACTAAGTACTATGGCAGACAATATAGATCATAGTTTGTCTTCATGTTTTGTCATTAGCAAGGTAAGATTTTTATTTTTATTAAAAAATGTACATACAAAACAACTGTATTTCCCTTCTCCCAAACGAACCAAAGACAGATTATAAAAATCTCCACATTTAAACAGCCACAGCAAGAACAAGTTGCTCCCATGGCAGCAAGATCACACAATAAGTACTAGTGAATTGGAGCACAGCCCTTCTGGGAATGAACTCACTAATGCCCAGAAATGGCATTAATACATCATATCGTAATGCTTGTCACAGCCTTAGGTTCCTAAGAATCCAAATTGTTCAGCAATGTATAAAGACAGCTTCCTATCTGCACACATAAAGGGATACTATGCAGTTCTAACAGGATATGATATATCATATATGTACTACAAAATAGCACACCACTGAATTATTTATAAGGCCTTTCTTCTCAAAGAAACGTTTAGCAAACTGTATCATTAAAATATGAACTGCAGCTTCCTACATGTCCTTGTATACCCCAGCTCCAAGTTTAGAAGAAGTGATGAATAGTATTACAGAGGGAAACTGCAAGGGCAATTTATGAGGTAGCAGTGTAATTAACAGAAATGGAAACTGGGCTCTAGCAGCCATGCTCAGCAAGCTACACTTGCAAAAAGAGATGCAGTATTCCAGTAATAGCAGCACTCAAGACACCGTCTCATTCACAGCACAGTATCATTAGGAGTGGTGTCTCCCAACAGCATGGGGGAGTGTGGCCTTTATGCCACCTCTGCTGCACTCCCACTCACTTTTCAGAGCAGGTGCTGGCTACATAAACACCCAAGAACCAGCAAATACAAAGGAGAGGTATTCATGAAGCAAGGGAACTCAACTACTTTCTTTCATCTGCCTCCTTTCCAGCCTGCCATTTGCTCTGCTCCCTTCCTTCCCTCCCAGGAAAGTGCAATCCCTGTAAAGGGCAACAACCCCACAGCACGGCCCAGGTGATGGAAGCAGCTGTGAGCTGCATTTGCTCAGGACAGAGCCCAGAAGCTATGACAACCACAGCAAGCAGGAAATTTATAGAGGGAAGACTGGAAATGTGTGGAAGAGGGAAAGAGCCATGACACAGCCCCAAGAAAGCTTTTGCTGGATATGCAGCTGTTTCCAGGGATTATTGCAAACCAGAGTACAGCCTTCACAGGGGAGTGAATGGATGTCCCTGGATGATCCGTAAGGATCCTAGGATCCTTAGAGCCACTCAAATGAAGTCAATTTGATCGCAAACCGATGATTAGAATGCAAACTGAAAGGTTTACCCAGATATTTTTAATTCACAATGTTGGTAAGAAATTTCAGAAGGTGAACAGAAGAAATTCCTGGTGTGATCCAAAGAAAGTGCCTATCAGGGGTGGGCCACACTATAGAAGATACCAGCCAGAAAGACTAACAAAAACACAGAAACTGTTAGATCCCAGAAGAACTGCCACCTATGCTCTCATGGAGATGTTGCAAGAGGATGACATTATAGAAGACTGCTGCATTTTAGAAAAATGCATAACCAGTATGATTAGGTTTAGCAAGCAAGACCTTGAGAGACGGCAAAAATCACTTTGGCTCCTACTTACAGATTAGGTTTGAACTGGTATTATAAACAGTCTGTAAGAGATCAGGAAACCAAACAATTCTCTTTGATGTAGAGCGTAAACTGCTCCAGAGTTTCTTTTTAAAAAGAAAATAGCCTTTTCTTTTTATCCTTTAGGCAAAGGAGACATCACGTCCTTCACGCTTTGCAAATAACAGTTAAAACTCTTACGCAATATGATGTTAAGTATAACCAAGACTTTGCATTTGAACTAATTAAATCAAGGATGCAATGGCAAGAGCAGGTTTCATCTTGCTTGTGTTTTTCTCCAGTTCCAGCAACTAAGCTGCCACCTTCAGGCGCTTACTTTCTTAAAAAATTAAAATAAAATAAACACACATACACATTGTAAAAGAACAGAACAGAAATTTGTATCCAACAGTGTCATGCAAATATGGAAAAGGAGATAAAGCTCTGGGCTTTGGCAGATAGCACAATCATCATCTTAGGCCTGGAAAAATTCTGCAAGAGTCAACGAAAGACTAACACAAATCCTTCCATGTAGGTGGATGAAGCCACACACAGCAGCTTTCATAACACCTAAAAACCTTGACTGACTTACATGTACTGTTAGCTCTCCTTGATCATTACATAACCTGTTAGGGAATGCATACTCTAGTAATCCAAGTTTCTTCTACTTCATACGCACTCCTCAGATGAACAAAGCAGTTGTCACACCCAAAGGACATTATCACATGCATACCTGAAAATCCAAACACCACCTATTCTGAAGACCCATGGAATTCCTGGTTAAAAGCAGCTATCACTCCTCTTTTCCAACCGATGATCAGCTTTAAGTTACCAAGAAATAACTGAATTTATTATTATTTTTAATTAAAAAGATAGGCGGGTGTCCAACTCTTTGACAGCAAAGCAACAGACAACAGGAACTCACCAAGGTCACAGGGCAAGAATGACTTTGGGCTTTCCAGAGCTCTGTGCCAGCCTATGTGAACGTATCGTGCATTTTGGCTGCAGAGAACAGCCATGCTCTTTCCTGCTCCTCTCAAAGTGACTTCATGCAAAAGAGCAACAGCTGAAAGGTAAATATGATTTTGACACCCTTGAACAAGAAAAGGCACAAAAGCTGGTAAGAGTACCTGGACCAGAGAGAAAAGCGAGGGCAGAGCTGGGGGCCCTGGTAACCCATGAGGTAACTCCTGCTAGCCAACACCACAGAAAGCAAGCAAACAGTCCTCTCCTAAGCAACAGCAGTAGTAATACTTCTCCAAAAACTTTATGAGTCTATGATATGGTCTTGTTTGATCTATCACAACCAAGATAAGCTAGCCAGTAAAACAACTGGAAGAAACTGCAAAGCCCTGGCTCTGGTTCATGGCTTGAATACCAAGTTGTCATACGGACATCTATCTGAAGTATTTCATACCGCCCCAAAGTTATTTCTAGACATTGCCTAAGAGGAAGGTTGCTTGGGCTTTGACCTGCTCTCTCTTTGGTCACCAGTGCTTGTGAAGTGGAACAAACAAGTAAGATTTTAACCTCTGGCACAGAGCACAGAAAGCAGAAACATGGCAACTAGCACAGTCTCGTACACACTGATGTCTGTCATTTAAAGCAATCTGTTTTTTAATGATGAAGCCTTTTTGATGCCTATTTTTACCTCCTTCTTCAGCTGCATAGTTCGTGGCCATTCACATTAAAGGACCTGGACTGAAATGCAAATCTGGAAAGCTCACAGAGACCTGACGAAAAAACTGAAAAAGCCAAAAGCCTTCATAAACTGTGTTTTCAGTGTGGAAATCTGTGATTAGACATACAACTAGATGCCTGATACACCAGGTTTACGCATAGCGCAGTAGTACATCAATTTCATGTAGGGAAATGAGGGACTATTACAGCGTCTCCCATAACAGATGGGAGCGAAGCCGTGGTGCCATATGGTGAATGAGAACCTGGAGCCAAGACAAACACAGTGCTTGTCCTCAGTGTTGCTGAGGCACTCTTGTAACAGCTGTGTTGCACCAAAACCAAAACAAAGAGGGATCACAATCCATTCTGCTGGCTTATAAAGTCTTCCGGCATGACCAAGCCTATAAGGAAGGAAAGCTTATAGTCATTTGGAGATGACACACTTGCTTGGATGAGTTAGGTTAGTGCATGATCTCTCCAGGCTAACAGAGGAGGAGAAGGAAGGGAAAAGGACACTGTATGCTATAAGAGAGCAACCAACAACATCTGGAAATCCAAAAAGGCCAGAAGAAGTGCTTTACTTTCACCATAGCATTGGTACAGCTGCAGCGCTAGTGTGACCTCCTGCCCAGCTCCCACTCACACCCCACATAACATTTCAAACTTCTGTGAGTTGGCCTGTTGGGAAGGATGGTGCAGGTGGGTAGCACTACCCCAGGCAGAGATGATGACAGCAGGGAGCCCAGCCCCGAATACCCCACCCTCCCTAGCACCCCATGCTACTGCTATCCTCAAATTAGCTCGCCTGGAATAACAGTAGCCCCATAACCACACCATCTCCTAGGTGGTAAGCAGGGTGCTCACCCAGACAGCGAGAGATGGGGTTCACACATTTTTGTCCCATCTCCCAGCATCAGCTGGCAGAGCTTCTCAGTCACTGATACATGGGCTGGGGTAGCAACTGCTCATTCAGAGGTGTTTCTGGGGTCTAAGCACCTCTACCAGATCAGGGACAGGGAATCAGATCTTTTGTTTATTTTAAAAACAAAACCAAACTCTGAAAAAAAACCCAGACAAATCCAGCATGACCAAAACATGTAACAACTCAGCATTTTATAACTGACATATGCTAAATGCTAAAACATAAATATATGCTAAAAAGTAATGACTTCCCATTTTAAGACTTTAAAGGAGAAATTATTTCTGCTGCACTGCTGTTAAACCTGTTTCATAGTTCTACTACCATGCAAAAATAACATCACACTTCCAAAATGATTGCAATTAAAAGGATGCAGGTTTATAGTATTATAATAGTTATAATATTATAAATTCAGCAAGTAATGTTTTATTTTATCTCAATTAAGCAATAATCTTCTTTGCAACTTGAATACAAACCAGAAAGCATATAAAGATTTTGTTCTTAAAGTGTTTGCATACTAATCCCTAGCATCTTTAATGTCACAAGACGACAGCCTCCATGGGTACCCATATACAATACACAGTCACTTGTGAGATGAACTCATGTAACTTGAAAAGAATCAAGGATTCCTGAAAATATCAAGTCAACAGAAAATACAATTGGCATTTGCAGTCAAAAAATACTGTAAGAAAGAATTCTGACACTCTGGAATTTCAGTCCAGGTCTGATACAGCCTCCCATCACAGGAAATTGGCATTTAAAAGATTGTTCAGAGAAAGCTGGATAAAGTCCGTGCCCAGTGCAAATCTGTAGCCACACAGACGTCAGTGAAACTGCAGTCATTTATCCCATCCAGGGCTGTGTGATCACCACCAGACATGATGTGAAACAAGGAAGTGACCTGCAGCGGATGGGACAAACTTTACCCTCTTTTTCAAAAACAGTCATTAAACTTAACAATGCGCTGCAACAGACATGCTCCAGAGGGAATCGTAATTTTTAGCTGCAGAGATATCTCATCTTCATTAGAAACTGGAGCTCTATCCAGTGCATTTACTCAGAAATATTGCTAAAGTTCCTCTTCCAACAGCTGCCTTCACAGTTATGTATGTCAAATAGTAGGCTGGAGTTACCCATTAATTTCACAAAAGAGAATTAGATTGATGTCATGTAGTTGGAATAGTAATTATAATATGATCTAGAAACTGTTCACAGTAATAAAAGTGGTTATAAACAATTCTAGAGCCACAGAGTATGATGGATGATTTTTTATGACACTGAATAACGTTTTAAATATTGCATTGCGAAAATTCCAGCACAGAGGACCATACTCAAATTTAGGATGATTCAAATTTGATTCACGCTAGTGGTTTGCTTGACCCATAATATCTTAATTTAAAAATATGGATACAGCCAGTTGTCCACAAATGGTTTTGCCAACAAGGTCAATTAAATGTGATGTATTATTCATATTTTGCTTAATTAACAAACAAACATTAGGCAAGCTACTGGGAGGTTTTGGTCCTGTAAGCACAATGCAATCTCAAAGAGTCAAAATAAACCTTCGAAGCAAGACTAAAGCAGGATGCGAAAAATAGCCTGAGCAGGCTAGGTAACATCCAGCAATGGATGCAGCAGCTTGAACACCTGCCTCCAAGACCAGCAGGTTGTAGCAGACGCCTATCTAACACCAGTCAAGTGCACAGACTATAATGTCTTATAGAGTTTACAGTATAGAGTCTACTATAGATATAGTAGATTTGGAAACGATCATTCTGTAGTTGCTTAGATGACAGTGTAACACAATAAAAAACATTTTTCTCCCTCATAAACTCAGGCCATCAGACTCTGGTGACAGTCAACACACCCTCAGTGAACTGGAGAACCTCCAACTCTGAAAGCCAAATGTCTCACCTCTTGTCTCTCACCTCTCATGCAAAAAAGCAGCTCCAGAGCCAGGCTGTAAGAAGCATGCCCTCTGTACACTGAGAAGAGAGAGGGACCTGTAACCCATCCTCACCAGTAGATAACTTTGGATCTTGTAACACTAGATTGTTTAGGTTAAAATAAATAAATAAATAAAAACTATCAATTTCTTCACGTAAGTCCATACATCTATTTTAAACAGGGAAGAAATAAAAAATTAATACAGGCTTGCAAAGCTGGGAGCTTCTCATTATGGTACCACTTGTACACTGCCATCACAGGAGAATAAATTACTACTTATTTGCTTTCATCACTTCGTAAGTCTAAGCCAGAGCTGAACTAGCATCACTCTGATCTGGCCAGTCTCAAGGGCAAATCACTCCCTGTACCATCAGAAAACCTCTGCTTTCTCTTACTCAGCCGCCTCACAGACACAGCAACAGGGATTTTTATGTTCCTACTTACTTCTTGACAGAAGCAGCAGCCACCAGCAGCAGCATTCACGTTCAGCACAGGTACCACCTCACATGCAGGTGGTAAAAGACGGAAAAAATTAGTTTATGCATTAATCACATCTTTAGTCCCTCAGAGAATAAGAAAAATTTCAAGTAACACTACAAAAATTTGGTAACTTCCTTACAATTGCCTGGGTTAGCTGCACTGATCCTTCTCCTCTTAGATAGTACAATATATGGAAATAGAGAGCAGAAGTGAGTATCTTGGATGAAGAATCTGCACTATAGAAATGAGATTTTATTATATCAAACAAAGCCAAACACCCATTATTATTCATATTTTTACTATGAGCTTTCTAAATTGCTGGCCAACCTCCCAGAACATTTTTACCTCTTGTTTTCTCTCAAGTATAAATGGCTCATGGTAACAGTTAACCAATCTAATCAAAGTGCACTTTTATGATAAATATTATTATCTGAATAAAACCCAAACAGATCAAGTTAGCTGATCTAAGTTAAGTTAAGTTCAGCCTTCTTCAGTAACCCATCAATATCAGTTTAAAGAGATGAAAAAACCCTACCTTATTATAATTTGATATGAGACCACAAACAACTGTCAAATACAACACAAGGCAGGAAAAGAAAATGAATTCTAAATTCAACAAGACATTAACTCATCCTGCATCAATCCATGCCACTGGGCAAGGCTCCTGCCTCGACATGACTAATACACAGGCACCGGTCTAAAGGAACAAGAAACTGCCTGTGAAGCCAGAACTTGCTGGCTGGGAGACTTGTACCCACATGGGAAAACCTCAGAGGCCCAGGACCTACTGGATGGCATGTCTACCCTGCTGACTTCAGCCACAGTCTGAAATGCTGGAAATAATTTACAGTGACACAAAGTAAGGTCACTATAACTGCGCTTGCACCGTGGCAGCAAAAATGTTTTGTTTTGTTGTTTGTTTGGGTTTTTGTTTGTTTGTTTGTTTTAAAAAAAGGAATAAAGGAACAAGGTAAAGTCGTCAGACAAAATCCACATGATTTTTGTACGAAATTTAGGAGCATACTCTTCCCCATGATTTCATTGTACAAGCAGCAGCTCTGGAACACAGAAGGCTCTTTGTAGCACCATTTTCTTAAACCAGAAGGTTAGAGACAAACAGTGATGGTGTGCTGAAAC
Source organism: Pedionomus torquatus (assembly GCA_013398155.1). Taxonomy (NCBI): domain Eukaryota; kingdom Metazoa; phylum Chordata; class Aves; order Charadriiformes; family Pedionomidae; genus Pedionomus; species Pedionomus torquatus. Next base: position 293,452 of record VZRU01001301.1, on the reverse strand, counting down.
CATATCATCCTTCCACAGAGGAGGTGCTAGCAGAGCCCTGTAAGATGCCAACATTTCCACTGAATCAGCTACAAAGCCATCATCTGGTTTTGCCCTCACAGATATCAAAAGCAACCTTTAAATCCATGTGTCCTAATAAGAAATGTGGTCCCACCCACTGAACTTCTGCAGGGAGCTGCATCCTGTGTTATTCAGCACTTGAAATTAAAAAAAAAATAAAATAGAAAAGGACATGATTTGCTGAGAGCAGGTGACTACACACGAGATGCAACGTGTGCCACAACCACATTTAGAGAGGCTGAAATCTGACCACTTTTATGCTTGAGGAGGGCAGTGGTGGGCTGGAACAAGCCCACAGAGCCCACTGCCATGGGGACAAAATATTGTGCCAAAGTGGTAGAGTACCTGATGAGCAGCAGCAAGCTGAGCTCACCAGCTCCTTAGAGTTTTCATCCAACTCCAGCAAAGCGATTAAGCACAGGAATCTACCACGTGCTTTTGTGTAATAGGCAACATTTACTTTTTTTGAATGATTATAAACAGAAGGCTCTTGAAAGAACTTACTTTCCAACAGAACCCCTTCAATATTTATATTCTGCAGGCTGACATGCAGCAAGGAGTGGTTTACTGCTGAGCCTGCTCCAACCATACAGGCTGGAGAGCTTGCAGACAGCATAGGGCTGTGCTGCATCTGTCACAGCCAGAGCTCAACTTTGGAAAACAGGCCGCTCCAGACCTGCTTCTGCCTAAACTGCCCCTCAAGTTCATTTGTAAATAAGCCACCTGTACTATTTCCTCCCAGGGCTCAGCTCAGCCACCATTTCAATTGCCTCTGAACAGCCCTGACCGGGAACTGGAGGCAACTCTGCCCTCTTTCCCCAGCCAGCAGAAAATATTCACCGCAACAGATAGATTTTAAGGAGGGAGTGTTTTGGTTTTTTCCCTAGGAACTGAAAGTAGCTGTCAAAAGAAGCTGCTAGTACAGCACTTCCCCCTCTCCAAAATCCAATTTGTATCTTGGTAAGCGAGAAACCGAAGATGAGTTAAATTGGGGAAGGAAGGAAATAGGGACATTTGAATCACTTCTGTGACATGACAGAAGCGTTTACTAATTGTGAAAGTGCACAATGCCCATTCACCAGCCTATTTTTCAGCTTCAGAGACAGAAGGAGACATTGCAAAGAAACATCCTTAAAATTCACAATAGGTGGTTCCTGTTCTGAGATAGCTCCAGTTTATAATCTTTTTCCTTTACTTCTATTTAATGACTCATATCATGTGACTTTCCCCATTTCTAATGTCTGCTGCTGAAGTTTCCTCTAGAGAGGTAGTACTTGGATGCCTGAGGGAAAGTCAGAGACAAAGCTAACTACAAAAAAAAATCATGGGAGTCATCATTTTCTGAGACTGCACTGAAACAGATAAAACTTCCATTGCCAAGATTAGCTCATACAGTAAAATAAATGGGGAGATGGACAGATCTCTTTACACAGAATGATAGGATGAATCTTTCCATCAGATATATATGCAGACACATATGAAATAACTTCTTTGAAATCAGCCGAATTGCTTTGGATTCACAGCCAGAAATCTAAGGTCTGAAATGAGCTTGCTCTGTGACTTGGCAGCTGGAAAATCCAACTGATTGTCAGAGAGAGGGTGCATCTTCTTTTGGGATAAATCCAAGAACTGTAGGCAGAGAAAACAAAACCAGATGTTATCGTAGCATAAAGACCCATTAGTTATTAACTAATTTCATGCATGATAACCTGTTAAACTAAAGCTGTAACTGTCACAAATTGGTCCTATTTGTTTCATCATTACAGGTTATTTGATTCACCTTGGCTAAATATAAGCCATACTGCAATTACTGAACAAAGTTGCCATTAAGCCCAGCTCTTCACTTGCATACATTCCATAAAGAACACAAAGCAATCCTAAACATTTTGGTATGGGCTGTTTTATATCACAGCAACTAATATAGTTGCCTCCTGCTAGCAAACCTTTAAGTAATAAATCTGTTTCCACAAATGGGTATTATCTCACTGCTGGCCAACATCCCTGACAGCACAGGTAAGTGAAGATGTTTTATACAGTACATAAAATGGAAAATTGGAGATCTATCCTGTGGAAATCAATAAAACCCACATGATTTCCCAACTAGGCTCGCAAAGATTCCTCAGGGATTTCCCTGGAGAGCTATGGCTAAGAATTCAAAAACTGAGAATATTGTAAAACCAATACTAGGGCATTTTCCAAGCGGGCAGATGACTTAATTTAGATAATAATGTTGCTATGACTCAGTAAAACATTATACAATAGTTAAATAACAATAGAAACTATTTTTGGCTCATGCTCTTCAACCAGCTCTGCGCAGCTTTTGACAGCCAGTCAAGAAAACTGCTATTAGCAGGTCACATTCTCCCCTCCTGCCCACCAGTACCTGCCTTGCAGGGAATTCTGTGTTCCCCCTGCCATGCAGAATGGGGCAAAGGGGAATTACCCAGGTGGACACCTGCAGGAAAACTGGAAGGAAAGCTGCATACCAGCAATTGCACACTGACAGTAACTGCAGAAGCGGTGGAAAATGTTTTCTGTGTTCTTCATGAGACTGTAGAAGTTGCACCAAAAACCTCTGGCTCCCGCTGAGAGAAATTAACTGTGCTCAACAGATAATACCTTGAGAAAGAATTGCACAGAAATAGGAATATTTTCTTCCCTGGTCTGTGGCCGAAGTGGCAGAATGCCAGCCTGTTCACTTGCAGGCTTGATGAACTACTACAGGAAATGCACTGTAGAGGTGAGCCCCAGGCTTCCCCTCTCCTCTGCTGGACGGCATGAAGCAGTGAGGTGCTGGGATGAGCCAACAGGCAAGGGCCACAGCCAGACTATGCGCACTGCATTCCTGATCCTTCCATTCACACCTACTCCCTATGCAATACCGAAGGACGGTTTGACATAGAAATCTGTTGAAACTAAGATTTTTACACTCTACTACCTTCTGCACCACCTGCTGCGGCTGCTTATATGGGGCATTGACTGCACAGAGGTAGACATGGACAGAGAATAAAGTGTATCCCTTCCTCCTCCAAGTAACAACTTATGCTGCTCATCCTAAGTGGCCAGTTGAAGATCTACATGCCTTTGATGCTCTGCTCTTGCCATGCAAAGCCTCCAACCTCATAATCAAAGGATTCCCCAGCTAAGCAGGAAAGCAATTTATCCTTGCAGTTATCAGAATGCCTCACAAATCTTCCAAGCACCCTTCAAACAGCACTGGATTCACACTGACAGAAAGAGTAATTGATTCTATTCTGGCAAAGATGGAAAATTCAGGGACATGTTAGACTGTAGTTAACAGGGTTGGGGTGCCCTCAGGAAAACCCTCAGTCCTCTCTGGCTCCAGAGACAAAACCATCAATGCTTCGCTGCTAAACTGCTGGGGATGAGATCCTTGAAGTGTAGGTCTTTCATCAAGGATACCTATTTGATAACCATCAGTCCCTAACGTAAATAACAGATTTCCATTTCATTTGATAAGCATCATTTAGTGTGCATCAAAAGGACCTCTATTGGTAGAGGGGATTAGAGAAATGCAGGAGCTGAGTCAAGAACGCTTTGAAGCTTTTCCCTGATGAATTTCTTCTCCCAAAACTCCATAATTTGCTTATTTCCACCTCTGTAAACAATATCTTTTTATCCACCAAGTTTTACATATTCAGGTAACTTTGGTAAGATCTTGCCTTAGGTGGGGAACCCAGGCCTAGGGTTAAATAATGTTTTGCCAATTTTGTAATGTCATTAAAAACCAAGGAAAACATTTGTGTTTGCCATGACTTTGATGTGAAATTCATTTAAATGAAGAAGCTTAGGCTGAGCTTGGGGCAAAATTAAAAACCCCACATGGGACACAACCACATAGGAAAGCAAATTCAATGATCTTTGCAGAAATCATTATAGCAATTCAACCAAAAACCCCCCACAACATTCTTAACGTGCTGTAAGAATGGCTAAATTACAAAGACAACATTGAAACATTATAGTCAAAACACGTAATCATAAAAGAATTTAAGATTTTTCCTTGAGGCCACTGCAACCCAAGCCTCTAGTGGGTCTGTGCACAGAATTTCTATTGTCTTCAGTAGGAGATTTTTGTATGGAAGAATCACTAAATAAAGGATGACCCTAATGAGGGCAATCTTTCAGTAAAAACCAATTCATTATTTTATGTACTGATTATAAAGTACAAGGACANGACTGAGGAGGGGGGGAAGGAGGGATACCAAACAAATCCAAAGTAAATTTGGTTATAGAAAATGGAAAGGGCTCCATGAAAGCGTTTTCATGCCACTGAAACAGGTTTAAAACACTTATATAGAAATATGTGAGTACACAAATACACATATACATATTCTCAAAAATTCTTCAAAATCAAGCATTACAGTAAATTTTCTCAACCATAAGAATTGAAAAGGGTACCTAAAATTGTTACCAGAAGAGAAATTATTTTTTTAGAAATAGAAAATAATATGTAAATATTTTTTTTATTATTTCAAAACTTCCTCCAGCATTCAGCTCATCTGCTAAATACTCTCATTTCTAGTACTTTTTCTTTTTTTTTTTTTTCCAATTCTGTTAGAAAGAAAGATAGCCTACCTCCTCTCCAACCCAGTAAACAAGAAAGCCATCTGGCCATACATGGCAACACCTACTCTGATATCAGAAACCATATTCCCCTTCATTTTGAAATGCAACATTAAAAAAAAATAAATTGCCCTTCCTTTACTGTGCCCTGCAGGACACCTGGTCAGACCAACAGGCAGTGTTGGCAGCAGTGCTGGCAGCAGCAGCCAGTGTGGCTCAGTGCAGCTGGCTCTACTTGTCACCTCAGGAAAGGGGTGACCCAAAGAAGGGACCTGCACCCACCACTGCAAAGATCCCAGAAAGAAGCATTCATCTTAGGCTGCACTGAGAGTGAAGAGATTTGTGGCATTCTAGCTATAACAGTTTTGAATATGTGGATTTTTTTTATACTTTCAGAGACTAAGGGAATGTTAAAATTACGTATAAATTACTCTTGGTATTTTGTTTAGGAACTGTTCCTTAAATAAGGCAAAATTGCAGTCAAACCAAACAGGGCTTATTCATTCGGATAGCCCAACAGTATCATCTGAGTGACTTGCTTAACACAACATGAGGAAATGAAACAAGAAGAAAGGAGGGGAAGAAAAAAAAGGAGACCTCTAAATGAGGTTGCAGTTGGTTTCCATGATCCAAACTGCATGCCAGAGAAAAGAGAGACCTGACAGCTCATAGTTGCAACCTGCATTTCCCAGCAGCCAGAAACATGTGGAAATAGAAATAATACAGAACATCCTAAAAGAAGATATTCTGCAGGTTTGCATTACTTTACATTCATGCAGCCTGCAACATCACCTCTTCTAGGTATATGATGGTCATTTATCCTGAAAAGAAAAAACCTCAGAAAGAGGAAATGGAAGAAGAGGCCCAAGAATAAGCATTGATGTTGTTCTGTCACATAGGACAGCCACTTCTGCTCCTAGTTCTCCCCATGTCCACAGCACTATGGGCATGCTCCTATTCTTGGATATACAGGAGTAACATGGAGAAAGTAAGCACATATGCAACACAGACCCAGACATTAAAAAAGTTCGTCAAAGTCACCATTTTACCAAAAATAGACTCACTACAAAACCAAATCTCTTTTATTCTCATTATTATTATAACATAATACAGTGTGAGATAAACCATTAGAACAAAATCATGGAAAGTGCAGAATCAGAAACAGCAGTATAATTCTGTGCCAGATTTTGATTCAGTTGCTGCCCTGGAATGACTCTAGGTTTACACCGGCCTGTCAGACTACAATTTGCCACCTTATATGTGAAATCCTCCTCTGAGTCAGTGCAAAGAAACTCTACAAAAAGCCCGAAGAATGACAAGAATCTCTGTACAACAAGAAAGGTCCGAAGGGGAGTCCAAGTATCCTAAGCAAAAATATTTTGCTCCAAGTATGCACATGTGGAAAAAGTGCCTCTGAAACAACTGCAGTTTGCAAAACATCAGCACACAGAAGTGCTGAAATTACCTCTCCACCCGAAAGTGAAGTGTTTGCAGCTGCTGCCATAGCCTACTCGGTTTGGTTGGAAAGCTGCGCGCTGCACTCCCTCCTCCTCATCTCCTAAACCTGGAGAGGAGGAAAGACAGAGGCATGACCTTTGTCTTTGCTTTTGGCTCTTCAGAGCACAGTTCACCAACTACAGCCTTTCTAAAAAACAAAGCTGCATGTCAAGAACCAAAACCTCCTAATCTTGACAACTGATTGCTTCCAGTCCATGGCACAGCAGACTGCCTCCTACTTGTTAAAGCACCTCCATAAAGCAAGCTATATTTTAATCAGCATTTCAGCCCAGACAAGATTTTTTCCACAGAGTCCTGTCTTCTCCTAGGAGACTGTCCTGGAAGAGGTACCAAAAATTAAGTGGTTTAAAACTAGAGGTTTTCAGGACCACAAGATCTTAAATCTTAAACGCCTGCCTCTGGCTCGGGAGTCTGTTTGGGTGCCAGCCTTAGCAACAGCAGGGTTCGGCAGAGGGCAGGGACAGACGTGCGGACAAACAGTTCAGCCTTCCTAGCTGGCACATGCCAAGAAGAAATACCTCAAAGTTTTTAGTAAAGCACACAGAAGCAACAGTCCTCAGCCATAGCTCAAGGATAGGCAGCCCTCAGCCTCTCTGAGCTGTGTCACTACAGGATGCTCTCACCCCCTGGTAACAAAGGGCTGCATTTTTGCAATAAATGGGTGATCGCTCACATATGTCTGGAAGGCTACGATCTTTCTTGCTGGTTTGCATGTCCAGAAGCAGCAAAGCTCTACCAAGGTCACTTTTGACACCTCTGCTCCCAGGGATTTCTAAACCTGAAAATGACACAGTGGAGAAGCTCTAAAGGAGAGAGGTAAGCAAACCCTTAGATGGCCAGCAACCATTTTAAACAAATAAGCAGTTTGTAAGAGTATGGGGGCAACCAAAATTCAACATGTATGTCAGATGTAAAGGGCATATTCTACTGAGCTCCAGCCTTAGCCCAATCCATCTTATGAAAGCCCACTCAGGAGAAAAATGAAGCAACGTGACAGCTCAGGTGCCCTTGCTGACCATGCCCTGTTGATCTGTTCATGAAAGCTATCTATAATTCAGCATATCCAGATGACAGCAAATCAAGAAACAGAGCACAAGAGAAAAGCAAAGGACATTTTTTCAAATAAGACAGATGTGTGTAATGACAGCAGTAACAAAAGGAGACTGTGTACGAGTACTCCAGGTTAACAGACTTCTCTGAATTCCTTCCTTTCCCTATTTCTATTTCTGTAAAACAGAAATAAAAAATTATCCTGAAGGAAATAGTTATCTAAAATGATGATGCCCTGTCAGTTGTCACATAGCTGCATAGCTCTTCCCCTCCATGTGGGCACTCAACAGCTTCTCCTTCTGCTTTGCATCGCATCTAAAGCATGTGCATGACAGGTTCATACTTAGGTGGAAAAAAAATGCTTTTTTTGGCAAAGTCTGTGTTTTACAGTTTCCCTTATTCCTGCACCCTTCAGACCATTGTTGGCTTGGCTCTTTGCTGTGCCATTTTCATCTAAGGCAGGGGAAAAGAGTGGAGGACAGGGGTCTGTGCTTTGGCTCCAGTTCATCCTTCCCAGAACAACAAGCCTGAAAACAGTTTGGGTCCTTCTGCAACACATCCACGCAGTTGATGCTGCAAGAGTCGCAGGAGAACGGGCTCTTTCCAGATCAGCATGGCAATTCAGTAGTAACATGCATCATTAAAAACCCCTCATCTTTCCACTTAATCAGTAGAGATGTATCTAAGTGTACGATCTCATCAGGGGTCCCATGTTAGGAAGAGTATTATTGTCTGAATGACTGGGAGCACAAAGGTGTTTTCCTCTAGATTATTTATTATAAAATTTCTGCAATTATTTCTGATGCAGCATACTGAAAAAACATGCAGCATTGACTGCAAAAGAGAATGAGTAACACTGTGATGCCTCCAGTTCACAAGCCTGACACAGAAACCAGTCATCAAAGCCTACAGCCCACATCCCTGAAGGATCTTCTTCCCTTGCCTAATTCCCACAGGCTTCTTGAAACTGCATTAGTGAACTCATACACTGGACAAAGAGCTACACCTGCATGTGCAAAGTAAAACCTTATTAAATCATTAGTGACGCAGAGCCTTAGGCCAGGTCAGAGCAACTTAACTAAGTTATTTGTACCTGTGTCATAATTGGACACTGTGATCCAAAGATGACGCTTTGGGTCAATGCTGGATGGTAGATTTCTTCCATACACAATACAAGGGCCACCACCATGCTGAACATGGCCCCGCAAAAGCATATGAGAACAGTCCCACCCTGTAACACTCAGGGGGCTGGGACTGCTTCCTCCACCACCTGCCTGCATTCAGCAGGGCCACGAGGGACAGTTGTTATGACAGTGATTGGAGCCAAAGCCACAAGGACTGTTTTTAAACATACTTGCTATTCCTGGTCAGTGTATCTTTACTTCTGTCATCTGTATGGAATTATTGCCCTTTTCAAATTTGAAACTTGGTACATTTTATTTCAAGATGACTTTACAAGTCCTTCTATGTGATATTCATTTCAACAGCACTCTAATATTGCAAAACAGTCATATGATCCAGTGTGTGTGTTTTATGAGACAGACATGACACATGGAAATTAAAACCAGGTTCATCGTCTGGAATACAGAGAGGAACTGGAAGGGAAAAAAGAAAAAACAACGAGAGCGCACGCCCAGAGATCAGGGTGGAGGGAAAAGGGGAGGAAAAAACAGGATGAGACATCAGAGTCATTTCATCCTGCCTAGAGTGAAAACAGCTTTCATCAGTATAAACAACAATTAATTTGCATAAATTTACTGCAGAATACAATTGAACCACGCTGCTGCATTTCAGGACTGGCACTGGAAATAAGGCTTGCTCAGCCTATGGCCCAGTCATGTATCAATGATTCACAACATTTCATTCTGCAAGCAAAACTTTTTAAATGCAGATGCAGTCATTTTGGTCTTTTTATCTTTGAATATATTTGTATGCATCATATATTACACTGGGAAGAGCATGGGCAGAGAAGGACACCTCCACCTGAGGAGCAGTGTGTAGAAGATGTATTCTATGAGGTTTTACAGAGGTCACAGCTGGAAAAACCACTTTTTCTTTGTCTGGCTTGATGTTACTTGCTAAGACAAAGGGGCCCCCTCTCTTAACCAAGTGTACTTCCTTGGTTTAAAGGGTTATAAAACTGGGTAATTTTACAAAGTTAGGTAACACAGCAGGTGTTATATTTACAGCTATGTGGGCACAAACAGAAAGAAAGACTTGAGATAATCAAATCTCATGCTTGAAGGATAAGAGGATCCATAAGACGATCACCACCTGAGACCAGGCACAAACTACTTCACCCCACACCCTTTTAGACACTGAACAATCAGCCAGGTGCAGGCACTGTCTTCTTGTTTGCTTTTCAGTTTCTCCTTCTTCCAGGCATCTACTGCTGGAGGTCAAATACAGAACAAGATGGCAATCCAGGTCCATTTATTTTACCCCCTATAAGCAAGGTGAAGACAAGACACATATCTCAGCACATACAGATAGTGGGGAGGCAAGCCTGGACTAGCCAAAATACTTATAGTTCTCAAACACATACCACAGGATTACATGAAACTAAAACCATTCCTCCAAACATATGAATGATGCTTCGCTTTTGCTGCGTCTCATTGGTGAAATCCCTAGGGATACTTCGTAACATTCTTTACGTAAACACACGTTGCTGTTATGTGGAGATAGACTGCTTCTTAAATGAGTTCCCCTCGGTGGGTTTTTTTGGAACATGCAATTTTAAATTAATACCACCATGTCCACATGCACTTTATGACACTCTGCCTTTAAAAATATTTTTAAACATAGATGTTGATTTTATGGGGAACTGAATGCCAAGGAGCAAGTAAGTATAAAAATACTAACAAAAGAACAAAAAACCCCCCTTTTCTTATAGTGAGAAAAGCCATTGGAAATAAACTCCTAAGAAGTCATTTTTATAACTTCTGTTCTACAGACTAATCAGCACACGCAATAAGGGGAACATCAAGTAGGCTCTGCCTGCATGTGCAGTTACCTCAGCTGTGGTTGCAAGGGAGTATATCTGCTGGTAAACAGCCACTGCTGTGCCTGTTGGGCCCCTTTGCATATGCAAATATCAAAAAAGAAATAAGTAGAACAAGAAGTATCCGATCACTGTGAATTGTCAAACTGTCCTTCAAACTTTTCAACTGTCTTTTCAAACTTGCTCTGCTTTGCAGCTTCTTCTGTTAATAGCTTTAATCAGCAATTTATCTTTGTTTCTTCTAGTACCTGCATATCTACAGGATGCCAAGGTCAGCATCTGCTTTTCAAAGGTGTAGTTTAACAGATAGAAAAGAGGAAACAAAAAAAAAAAAAAAAAAAAAAAGAAACCACAAACCACCACAAGAGTTGTAACATGTAAGAATACTACCAATATCAAGTGTAGATTCATCATGAACTGCAAACCGGACTAAAAATTGTTCCTAAAACTACAATTGGAAAAGCAGGTTCCAGACAACAGGAGAGCAGGAGTACTGACTCTGTGAAGAGGAAATAAAAGTAGTAAATTGACTTAATTGAATCTACATTCATTGATAATCAAGCTCACCACTACACTGCTTGCTTCATACTCTCCACTGCTGCTAGTGCAAGATATCATAAAACAACACAACCTCTTTTTTTCTCTTCTCAGAAAAGCAATCAATCTCTACTCAATCTAAAGAAGATGACAGAGAAAAAAAAAGGCGATAACTGATTTTCTTCATGGCACTCTGCAAAGAGGAAAGAAAGGGCCACAAGAGAGTATCATTTCTGTGAGCTTCAAAGGAAAAAAAAAAATGAAAGCAACCCTTATAACGTCTGTAATTTACTTTTTCTGTTTAAAAAAAAAACAAACCAAAACAAACCAAAAACAAATTGGAAAATTGTTCGAACCAATCCTTTGCAGAATTTGTTAAAAGACTATTTAAAAATGTGAAAGTAACATCACCAACCCAGGCTACTTGTCTAAGACAAATCCATATTGTTCACAGTCCTGCAAAACTACCTTGATCTGCTTTGAGGCAAGTCCCCTTTTTAGTAGTCTTGAAGGATGCTAAAAATAGCACATAGTAAATGGGAATTCGTTTTGTGTGCATACAACCTTTTGCATGTGTATCTTACCCTCCAGGAAATATATGAAACCTGATTGAATACATGAAATCTGATTAAGAGTCTGCTTAGATGTAGGCAAAAGTTAATAGAATGGTGTTTGTCTAACAAAAAAAACCAAACAAAGTTAAAAAACTAGAGGGCTGGGGGAAGGGCAATGTCCATTTCTGTTATCCCTCCATATTGAAACTAGGTAAACCAATTTTGATTCACAGAAACTTTCGTAAAATGAAATAATGAAATAAGGAATGATTGGCTTTTGGGGGGGCTTCATTTTCTACTAAAGATCCATAAATTTTACACCTGGGAATAGCAACCTGAGCCATAGCTTTTTTTAGATGCTGAATAAGCATCTTAAATATCTTAGATACGTGTTGATTATGTCAAACTGTTCCAGACATGAAAAGACCATGGCTTGTGCTATACAGCAACGGCCACAATAATTCATATGATCTGGATGCTCAGCAGAAGAAATACAAAACAGATTTAACTTGGTAGAATATGAACAATGTCTCCTATATTACACAATATGTAGGTGGGCTTTTTTATGTAAAATATGTATGTAGAGGAACTTAAAACAACACTTTAGATTGCAGTGGTGGGATATCAGAGCAATACTACAAGTTTAGTGCAGTTGCCGTGGAGTTATACTGGCATAAAATGAAAAGGGAATTTGATTATGAATATACAGCACTCTATTAAAAACTTCTTTTCATATCCATATAATCAGGAAGAATTTTCACCATCACCTGACACATGCACCCTAACATACATTTCATGTTATTCAGCTATCACCTTTGGGAGAATTAACTGGAAAGACAGCCCTCAGAAGTGAACCAACGCACAAGCTTAAGCAGACCTGAGGGTTAAAATAGGGGACATCTCCAGCTCACTCACAGTGATGATCCTCATTTAGACCATCAGTCATACCTCCTGTCAGCTGGAAATAAACACTGTTCACATCTTGAAGCTACAGTCAGGCGTGACTATAGGATAATTTGTCTGTATACTGTCTGATTTCAACAGGAGCACAAGATACCAGGGAACTAGGCATTTTTTTTCTGTGAATTCCCTACTCCCTTTATAACTACCTTATAGGAAAAAAAAATAAAATTAAAACTTCTCCATATCACTGTAGAACCTTATGGAAAAAAGGTCCCTTACTTTAGGGATGACATTTCTGACACACCCTCACAACTACAGCCCGCAGTCTCCCACACTCTCTCCCTCCCCTGTGTGGCAGGGACATACAACCCAAGCACCATGAAGTTGTATAGCAGGATATTGAGCTCTTATCCAAGGGTCTGATCGTGCTGCTGAGGAAGTACTGAGTTTACCACATAGCTGCATATTTTATTTGCACTTTCTTGGCCTTTAAAGACTACTATGGAAAATCAGCCGCAGACTGTTTTAAGTGGGTGCAAACTTTAGAGAAAGTAGTGCAGGACACTTGCTCATTTCACGCACAGGGTCGAATTTGGCACACCTGCGTTTTTGCATAGTCATGGTCTTAGAAGAAAGCATTTATTTAGAAAAAAATAAATTCCAGTTGCTCTTTTTTCTTGAGAAGGTGGCAAAGCTTCCTCCCATGTACTGGAAAACATCATTCTTTGTCTCTGCAATTATCCAAGTACATCAACAATGCACTTTAAGTAGAGAAGTCAATTAATGTACCAATTACTTAATCCTTTATAGTTGTCTGTCATGTAATAAACCTTATTTCTATCCCATACACTGTTTAAAGGCATTGCTTCATGAAGGATGTTGTAAAGCATTTGACATAACCATTGCTATAACTTTCATGTTGTATTTTGTTTATTTTGTTTACTTTCTGGGTGAATATAATGATGCCTTGCAAAGACAGATAGGATGGGATAGAACTGGTTCACTGTGCAGCTACGGATTAGTCACTTAAACCTCCCCGGTTTCCAGTCTGCCCATGTGTATTATGGTGCAGCTCTGCACAGGAGTGTTATGAGGATTAACTGAGTGACACTGAAAGGCTCTGAGACCTGCTCAGTAAGATTTCTTTCTATAATAGTGCATATACATAACGCGCTAATTGATGCCAGCTTGCCTTTCAACCTGGGCAGCAAAACCAGCTTCTTACCACACTCATTTCCTTTAGTGGGCACCAGCAGTGTATTTTTTTTATTTCCAAATTCCTGGGGTTTGCCCTAAAACATAAAAACCATTTGATTTTCAAGACTACTACAATTAGCAGATTGATGCAGCAGTATATTTCAACAATTACCTTGATTAACCCTGCACTGGGAAGAAGTGTGAATATTAAAACACCCTTTAAATTGAGAAATGAGCCCTATTTGCAGCGTACAGCTCTAAATTTGGCAATTTGCATCTTAGAGGTCTGCAGTGTCCTGCTCATTTCCTACACAAACCTGACAATCAAGTTACAGTAGCCCTTGAAATAAAGCAGAAAGCTACTATTCCTGGATGGGCCTCATGTGGCACAGCACCATCAAATGAAGATATAGAAGTAATTTTTTTTTCTTCTGATTTTCCCTCTGTGCTGCAAAAGACAGTGTTTTCTGGAGCCCCTCCCTCAGCTGCAGAAACTTGGATGTGCTCCACCTGCTTATGTTTGCTGATAGACGCCAGAGGAATTTTCACTTCATCTGTTTCACAGATGCTCAGACTCTTTTCTCAAGACACGTCATACAAAAATGTCTCCAAAATAATTAGTAGGATTTCAGTCAGCATGACTGTGATGGCTGCACGTAAGGTAAAAGCTCAGACAGCTTTTAAGAAATTGCAGCTCTGGAATGAGTGTCTGGGACCTTAACAGCGTTTATTTAAATCTTCCTCCATGACACATTTATAGTTTTCCATGTAGTCAAAAGGGCAAAGGGGTTGGTATGCAGAAAGCTGCTACAATGTGAGAAACATCATGCACTTCTATAACCTCTTGCACTCATACTGACATGAAGGTAATTGCTTAACCAAAAGCAAATATGCAGCTGAATTCAAAGAGGGGGGGGGGAATTAAAGAAGGATCTCTATAGTCATAATCTCTATGTCTCATTCCAAAATAAAATTCACCGCTTTACTGAGGAGCTAATTGGAATAAAAATGATCTTATGAACTGTATTGCAAAGTAGTATTTTAATTTTTAATTGAAAGATGTACCTTTGGCCATTTGCCGTGCAGCACAAGTGTCAAGCAGGGTTCTTGACCACCACAAGCCTGCTCCTGCCTCACTGCTCCTCACCCATCCCCAGCAAGGTACCCATCAGCTGTACCACACTGAGTCACAGCAGAAAATGACAACTCAACTGCAAAATGAGGGCACGCTAACAAATTTAAAGAGACAGCAAGAGTGTCTCATGATTGTTCACAAGGCTCATGCTACGAAGTCCAGAGGCTAAATTACCTAAACTTTTCTGATTTCACAATAGACTTTCAGAAAGTCCTTCAGTGTCACAGTGGAGGACTCAAATTGAAAGTCTTTTGTCTGAAATTATAGGAATTTAATTCCCACTGCATAAACTCTTAAGGAGAGTATTTCAAATGGCCACAAGTTACCAATGTCTGATTTCAGGCATGGCTACATATGTTGGCCTCCTTGAAAGAGCCAACAAAGGGAATCTAAGGAAAGGGTTGGCTTCTCTGGCCTTCCCTCCACCCAAAGACCACACCCCAGAGGGCTTTCTTTTGTTTCTTTTTTTTGGGGGGAAGAAGGGTTTACTGCTGCCGACTTAAGTTATCAAGATGACAGAGGTTGCAAAAAAGCCACAGGTACTTGTGCCACAGCCCTCAGGCACAGACAGTTGCCCATTTCAAAGATGCAGACAAATTCACCATCTACAACTACCTCAAAGGAGGCTGTAGAGAGGTGAGGGTTGGTCTCTTCTCCCAAGTTACAGATAACAGGACATGGGGTAATGGCTTCAAGTTGTGCCAGGGGAAGTTCAGGTTAGATATTAGGAAATATTTCTTTACTGAAAGGGTTGTCAGGTATTGGAATGGGCTGCCCAGGGAGGTGGTTGAGGCACCATTCCTGGAAGTATTCAAGAGAGAAGTTGACATGTTGCTCAGGGATATGAATGAGCATTGGGTGGTGTGGTGTTTATGGTTGTTGGTTTTTTGGGGGTTTTTGTTTCTTTTTTTTGTTTGTTTTGGTTTGGGTTTTTGGTGTTGTTTGGGGTGTGGTGTTCTGGGGTTTATTGTTGTTTGTGTTGTAGCGTGGGTTGTGTGTTTCGTTTTGTTTTGTTTTTCCATTGGTTGCACTAGATGATCTTAAAAGGTCCCTTCCAACCTAGGTGATTCTGCGATTCTGTGGTTTTGGAGAACATATGTGTGCCTCAGGACTTGTACTGGCCTGAGGAAACCAGCATCAGAGTACAGAAGCCAGTGCAGGTCTTTGAGGTCTGGGGCAAGGCCAGACACATCCTCACTCTCCTCTGTACCCTGATAGCAGGAGGGATCACCTATCCCTAACAGATGGGGCTACCTGAAGGTGGAGAACACACAAAAACCAGCCCTGCTCCACTCAACACCGTGCCCAGTGCAGTCAAGGCTTGGTGGAAGGTTGTGTGAGTTCCTTGGGGACTAGAATCACAGAATCATAGAATTGTCCAGGTTGGAAGAGACCTTTCAGATCATCGAGTTCAACCATCAACCTAACACTGACAAAACCACTGCTAGAACACGTCACTAAATCAAAGAGCCTGCCCCGAGAGGCCATGCAGCACCACCTGGCCCAGTAGCACAGAGCAGGTGCAGGGGCACGGTTCAGGCCCCTCAACCCCCATGGTGGCCCAGCCAGGAGCCATGCCACATATCTCTGCACAACCAGCTGCTTCTGGACAGGACAGCCAGGACTTCAGGAGTTGCCGCATCCTACCTCAGGTAAGCAGGCTAGAGCTGTCAAAAGCGATGTGCTGCCCACTCCAGCTATAGCAATAGCTGTGCACTAGTCCCTGCTTCAGGACAAGTTTCACCCTGGAGATGCGATGTCTGCATAAAAGTGATAACGAGAAATACAAAACTATATGCACAGATAAGGAAAGTTTTGCAGAACACAAACCTTAGAGCACTGCATCAGTAAGTCACTGGTATTTAAAGCCATTGCGTTTATCCTCAGTGTTTTTAAGGAAGTGCTGTAAACTATTCCAAACTTAAATTATATACACATTATATTTATTAGATGTATATTGTATTTCCCACTTGTGAATGCAGACACAATTTGTTTGCCCTTGAATGAAGGCCTTCAAATTCAACTCAAGGCAAAGCTCTGGGGGTAAAAACACACCTTTCTTCAAACCATTAGCAAGCTGTTTCATAAAAATCATTTCAAAAATTACTTAATATTTTTAATACTTCAGCCTAATAACAAATGACAAACAGCACTGGTTCACATATGCTGTACTCAATTACTCTGATTTCATTAACAGACTGCTTTCAATCATTAGCCAATCCCAAGGCACATGTCAACCTAAAAGCCCAGATTCTTAGGCGATATAACTTAGCATAGCAGTTGAGTCAAAGGAAGTATGCCAATTTATACCATAGAAAAGCCAGCCCAAAACCTGCATCCTATTAACAGTGATTCCCATAGGGATTCTGGCCACTGCGGTTACAAATAGCTGACAAAGCTGAAGTGTATTATTGTGCTATTTGTAAGAATGAGTCAGACATTGAGCACAGGGGAATGACTCCCAGCCTATAGATAATTCAGTCAAAAAAGCAGCTTCCATAAGGAATTAGAACCAGTTTGTTTTCTGCCCATCCTGCTCCAGAGGATACTCAGAAACAACTTTGATAACATTCTCAAAATAATCACAACACAAATATTATCTTACCTTATTTTTTCTTTCCCTTATCACCTCTCCCAATTTAGCACTCGATTATACCAATCTTTACAGATCCTTCTCTGATCTTGAAAATATCAATTTAAATCTGTTTATGACTTGAAGCTTCTTTTTCCCCCTCCTGTTTTCTCCTTGCTACTGAAAAAATAAATTGGGGGACAAGGAAGAAAACCACAACACACACTGAAATAAAACAAGTCCTTGAGGATGAAAAAAAAATCCCACCAAATAACTGCTCATTGACAAATGTTTCCCAGCAAACACTTCAATGAATCTTCCAGTGAATTTTACAAAATACAGTTTCAAAGACACTTTCAACTCGCTTCTCTTCCAAAATTTGCTCATTTAAGTTAAAGTTTTTTCTTTCTATTTGAAATGTTTGTGTATAAGCACCTATTAAATATAAGGTTATCCACATCTCAGGTTTGTTATTATCAAGTGCAGGTCAGTGCCATGCCATCTAGATCTTGAAAGCACTTTAATCAGAAGATCATGTCATCATGGTCTTACAGGTGAAAAAGTCCTGAAGAGCATAATGAATTAAGACCATCTTTCAACTGATTAACTTATTAATTTTCTTCCCCAGTGCGCTATGCTCTAGCAATCAGAAAGCAACCCTGATATCTACCAGACAAATTAACATCAGCTCCCAAAAAAGGGATAGACCATACTCTCAGTGGGTATAAAACAGTATTCTGTTGTATCACTTTTAGAAGGACACTATGATTTCAACATTAGTTTTTCATTCACCGATAAAACTTGATAATTCCAAATTTGTATTGCTGTGAAATTCAGTATGTTATTTCTATGACAATATGGATCACTTAATAAAATCTTGCTGTAAAGTGACTAAAGGTGAACACCAGAGATTCTTGGATTAGTAGTATAAGGGAAGTTCTTAATCTAGCAGTACTTACTCATTTTCCTAAAGACTAAAGCCTTTCCTACAGTCCTAAAGACTGTAAACTTTATGAAAGGAGACAGATCGATTTTAAAGGAGGAAAAATCAGAATCATACTTCTTCTGTTGCACTTGTGATTCCTATATAACCTAGAATCTCAGAGAAGAAAGCTTACTGAATTACTAAAGCCTGAAGTCAAATACAATAGATTACAATAGAGGTAGTTGATCAGAATAGATAACACACATCAAGACTTAAAATTGCCCAGGAAAAGTGTCTAAAGATGGTTATTGTTATGAAGTTTTAATTAACTATGCAAAAAATATTTTAATTAAACAAAAATAAATGTTATTAGTCTCAGACCCTGACACACAGCCCCAGGAATGGAAAAATTTGTTTCCTCTTCCAAGCAATGTATTTAGCTGCGTTGCAGACTCTATTGCAATGCTATGATGATAACAGGATTACTCCTGGGACCAGCAGAAACAGAAGTGGCAAATGCAGGACATTTTTTTTCTCTGATGACATAATATTCTCTCCAATTGCAATTTTAGTCTACATTCCAGCAGCCTGTGCATCTGTGGACGTGCTCAATGATACCTCATCCACAGAATGAATCTGTAGCATCCTTTTTTTGCCAATGTCATTATCTTCAGTGGGAAGCTTTCAGCATAGAGGATCAGCCCCAAAGTGAGAACTGGCAGTTTGGGATATAGTACAGCTGTAAACAGGGATTACAAATTCCTGAGAAGGCTCATGTTGGCTCAGATTAGTGAGCAGTGGGTACCCAGTGCCAAATGCAAATTTTGCCGGATTCTAATGGAAATCAAAGAAACAATATCTATGGCTTCAGGGGAAGAGCCACACAGAATACCTTCACAGAATAAGCACACGTCTTTGTTGCAAAAAAAGCATGCCTATAAAGAAGTGTCAACACCTCTCCCAGCACGTTTCATGCTGCTGAGTGGGGAGGTGCCCACTGAAATAATACAAGGGAGCAACAGCCACAGAGCTGAAGTTTTTTGATTTTGTTAAAGAAAAACTTTAGGTGCTATGAAGGAAAGGTGCCACCTTCTCCTTCTGAGAGCCAGCTCACAGCAGAGCCCATAGGCCGCAATGGCCATGGAGAAGCACCAGCTTCCCAGTGCTCACCATCAACAAAAATTGCAGCTCCATCCTTACTCTGAAACACCCATACCAAAATAGAAATGATGCTCAAGGACACACTAGAACAAAACAATTGACACTGACTGCAGCATCTGCTGCATATAACCACCACAATAAATTTCAATCTCATTTTAATTTTTATGTGTCAAAAGCTATTAGGTCTTAGATATCTGAACCTTAATTATTATGGAGGCAATTAGTTCCTATGACCAGAAGGCTTTGCCTGAACAATTGTGATAAATACAACATTTTCTACAGCATAAAAAATAAACATCCTAACGCATATGTAGCTCTCTAGGACCTTATAGTTGACACTGTGATTCACACTGGTGTCTCAGCTTTGTGCCAGACTGCAAAAGCTAGAACTCATTGGGACGTATTATATGGCATTATATATTTGTGTAATTGAAGATTATCTCCTAAGGAATTTTGGAATTTAGATTTTCAAAATTTAAATATTTCCTGCTGTAGTGAGATTTAGATGGTTTTAAATATTTAAATATTCTTTCAGAGAAAACTATTTTGGTATGCTATCTCCTACAAAGGCAGCTATAATTAGACAACAGCTCCAAGTACCCTGAAAAGTGGCATTTCTACAACTGACAAAATAACCCCACATTTGTGTTTGAAGACACAAAAGTATTCCATGAACTTTTATTCAAAGGATCCTTTTATTCAAAGGATTTAGTCAATATATATTGCTTTTTAGTACCTTTTCCAATGCATTACTACTTAATAGAAGTATACATTTTAATTCTCAGCATCGTTTTTTTGGTCTTTCCCTAACATACTTTATGCACAGTACAGGCTTCCCCCCAAGCTTTGCTGAGCTGATCTGACCTCCACAAAGGGCTGAAGGCTAACAACAGCAGCTGAACAGCAGGAGACAGCAGAGCTGTTTTAGAAATTGTTTGGGGATCTTCCTGGCTGAGAAATACTACAGAAGTACAAATGACACATAGTAAGAAGCTACTGAGCATTCACAAGTGCACAGGGCCTGCCTCCTCAGTACATCACAAGATTCTCAGTTGCTTTTACAAGCAAGGGTGAAATTCAGGAATGGCCAGTGCTCGTTCTCAACCAAATCACAGGGAGCATTTTTAATTCCTATATATATTTGTGTTTTACACAGTGTTCTTTGAATGTCAACCACCGTCTCTTCCATAACTAACTGAAACAAACTGTTTGGTTTGTTGTGCCTTGGTTTTGTTTTACTTTAAGAGGTTTGAGCTAGATTATTTCTGCTGATAAACACTATTTGCTAACAAATTAAGGTCTGATGACTTCCAACTCAAGCTTTTGTTAAATCAAAGACAACTAATAACATCAAAGCTCTGTATCCAAAGGAAATGCTCAATTCCAGCCAAAGGCTCTTCCATTTATGTTAAAAACTCTTTTTCCCAGGCTCCATATCATGCATTGTCACCCATTTCTTTCACTGGGACTCAGCACATCCACTACAGGGACAGAACTATAGCACTACGAAGAAATGTAAGGTACGCAACAGTTGTGCAAGCAATGCAATACAACACAACACACACACCATGGCAAGGAATAAAGCACAACGTGCTAATGGATGCTCTGACTTTTTATTTCCCTCCATTTTTCAACGATTTTTATTGTCTAGGGGACATTTTCTGCAGCCTACTGCCAAGGAAAATGGCCTTGAACACACATGTGTCTGAGCAACTGGCTTACCTGGTGCAACACTTCTCCAATTTCTTCACGTGAGACAAAGCAGTGCTGGGACCAGGCAACTCCCCACACAAAGCCAGGGGCCCTGGGCCTCGCTCCAAGGCACAGCTGAGGAAACCCCCTGCATGTTAATTATCAGGACCATGGGGGACCTCTTCGCAGGGGAATGGTCTGGGCATCATCTGCATGGTCCACAATAATTAGAAGCCTCCTACCCAGCCCAAGGAGTAGAAAACATTATCCTCTAGTTTTCCTCGGAGAGTGCACACAGGCACAACTATTCTCATTGCAAATCTCTTTATGAAACCCAGCTCCCTCACTATTTTCTTCACATTATGCTCAGCCTTGAGGTCCCTCCCCTCTTGAGGCAAATCCACAGGGAGCTACAGGGTGAAGGCCCTGCACCTAGGGCAGTTCAAGCCCTATGCTGGCCACCAACAGCTCCCAGAAACCTTCCTGTCTTCCCTGTCAGCAATACTCCCAAGGTGGCAGTTTTATTCTTTTTAGGGAACTCTTTAAAGTGGTTTCAGACAGATATTCTTAATGAAAATCCAAAACTAAACAGAAATAGACAGAATTGTTTTCATTTAATTAATATACATATATTCAGAGCAAAGTTACTCCACTGTATATAGAAGACAGCCATATACTTTCTCTTATAAAGGTTGTTAGAGCAGAAGCATGAATCTGACATGGCCATTTTTAGATGGGACGTAAGAACTTCCTGAATAACAAGATGCCCTTTACTTGAACCATGAATTGAAAAATGTCACCGGTGCAAATGCTAAGAAAAAAAAAAAATTACCACCAACATATCTGACAGGACATAACTTCCAACGCTCTCAGAATACATTAGTCTTGCAATGCCGCTTTACCAGTAAGCAAATAAGATTATGCCAAAATACATCCAACACAGCAAAACTGAACACAGCAGAAGGTCCTGTTTAAAGCTGGCTCAGTTTAAGGTTAATTCAATTGCTTTAGCCAATTTATAATCTCCACCTAAGACTCCTGGACTTCAGGAAATGAAGCATTACAACGCTTTAACAACATTCTCCACTTGCATCTACCTTCATATTTCTATTAGCTCCTCTGCACGCATTTAAAGCATAAATCCTCAGTGACATAAATGGGCTTTCCATGCATTTAATAAGAAAAAAAAAAAAGTCATATGCAAGAGAGATCCTCTCTGAAGCTGAAAGGAGCCAGTGCCAACCACCATGCGGTGTCTGCTGCCTGAAGGCAGCTGCTGTCCTACACAGCTACATCCCACATACATCCCAGTGGAGCCAATGGCAAAGCTCTCATTAACTTCATAGGTTCAGGGCAGGAACTTACCATACAGTCATGTCTTGAGAAAGAAATGAGCATGTGCAACTCTCCATTTTTAATATTAGAACCAGACTCAGCCAAATTCTCTAAAGCACTCTAGGATATAGTCACGTGTGAGGCTTCTGCAGTTTACTCTTTCCTAACTTCGGCATTAAGCATTTCTTTTTTCTTTTTCTTTTTTTTTTTTTTTCACATCTGTAACGCTTCATGAAGAAAAAGTTAACAAAGTGCTTCATCTTCACATAGCATACTTATTGGGATGTTAGTTTATTCGGTGCACTTCACCTATGAAAATACATCATTAAAGCCTCTGTATGTCACCAATGAGCACTATATCTAACTACACAGAAGCTATTAATATTTAACCCATGTAAAACTTCACATGCGTTATTTGATGAGGGGAGAAAGAAGCAGAAAAACAAGCTCTCAATTTACAGTACAAAATATGTAATGCTTAGGGATAACAACAGAAAGCCTTTAATGAAGCAAGAGGAAAATAATCTCTCTGCTTCACACTCACATTAAAACCAGTGGGAAACAGTAGGCTGGGGAGTGATGGTACAGTTTTGCCTATCTCACTTGTTTAATTTGTTAAGTTATTAAAGCTAATGGCCATCTTAATATTACAAGCTTACAAAATGCTAATGAAGACCAGGCAGCTAGCTGGACTTGTATTTACAGCTAGATAAGCCTCCACTCAAAACAACCATTCCTGACCATGCTATAGCTACAAAGAGAACGTTTTTATTAATCTTTATAAGGATAAAGTGAGGTGCTTCTACGAATGTGTACAGCTTAAAATCATCTGCAGTTTCAGTAGCAAAATGAATGATTAAGAGGAGTAGGGTTTTTAAATTATCTATGGAAATTTAAGTATAACACTAGATTGTTAACTACCCATTTGTGTCATCTAGATTTCCTCATCTCAAAGTCTCAGGGCACATTTTCAGCCCCTTTGAGCCAACAGAGCAGTACAAACACAAACAAGCACCTTGGTCTCTGGGTACTGAAATGAGAGACAAAGCTCTCTTTGCATTAATTTTGACTGATTCAATACCAAGACACAAAACCAGCCCACACACATAACAGTAAGGCAGAGAGGAGACCTTCACCTACTCTTCAGCTGGCCACAGCAAAAATTTGGGGTTTAGGGAGCAATGAAGGGGAAGAGGTACAAGGCTGGGGTTGCCACTACCAAAAAGAGGCTGTGTGGGCTGCATGAAGCCAAGGATCATTCACCAATTTGGGCATTTTCTGAATGTTGAGGGGCCACCAGGCCAAGGAGATGGGGAGAGCACTGTCTTCTGAAAGCTAAAGCAATAATGTATTTTTTGCTACCACCATGGCTGAGCTGATTAGGATGGGATACACATGACACAGGTTGCATAGGACAGAAATACTGGGCAAAACAGCTTAGGGAAGTATAACGGACAGCAGTCTAAGTTCTATACAGTCCAAGTTTTAGAAGTGCAATGACCAATAAAACCAGCAAAACAACAGGCACAAGCAGAAATGGTAAGAGACAGGCCTGCTGCAAGGGCTTTGCAATCAAAATTAACAAGGCAAGAAAACCAAAAATAGGCAGTAATATCTGAGCAGACATTATTCCTAGAGGACTCTCTTACACAAGGAATTAGAATCAGGCCTAGCAGGGCAATTTTAAGACAATGTTTTATTTATTTAATTAGCATTCCAATGAGAAACATTTTATTTCTATCATGATCAATACTATTCGTTCTTCATCCTATAAGATTATTATGACTTTTTCCCTTGAAGACTAACTTCCAGTAACTGCTACTGGTGCAAATCCTGTTGCTCAAAGCACATCAAGAAGGATTCATGTGCACAGAGATTTCTTAGTAGGCCCCACCACTGATGGCATGCATTGTCTCTAATGACAAAAATTACTTTTGGGAAAAGAAGAAAGATGGGAGAAAGATGGAGAGACAAAAGGGAAAATGAAAACTTGTAGCAGCAGCCAGCCATGCCAGGAGAAGAGCAGCAACCAGGGCAACAAGGTGCCCTGTGAAAGGGCAGGGAGCTGCGTCTGGAGAGCAGGCTGCCGGAATGCAGAGCCAGCTCCTTGGCACTGCACAGGTTAGAGCCCCTCAGACACTGCCCCACTTCCCCAGAAGGCATGTTACACCCATGAACTGGACCTGACAACACCACACACATCCCAGAGTCAAGCTCAGTGCTAACACTACGCTGCAGCAGAGAGGCCCAGCCATGGCCATGGCCCCTTTCTGCTAAGCAGGCCCTGAATAAACTCTTCCATAATCACGACCAGGCAATGAAGCTTAGTATGGGAACAATTTTCCTTTTGCCTTATGAGTGAAGTGATTCAGCTATTCTGGAATACCAAACTCCATTTATTTATATTACTTGTTGGCTATTTTTAAAATCTCTATCAATACGTACAAGATTTGATTTTAAAACCCCAGTACCACTCTAATACCATTTACACAAATTGTTAAACCAGACTTTCATCTTCAGGTAGGATAGACCAGCACATCAATTTCAACACCATACCTTCTACAAAGCCTGAATTAATAATGTCACCAACTCAATCCAGTAACACATGCAAGCAACAAGTACCACATACACGAACACTGTATCATTAATATACATTTTCACATTTCATAAAAGCATACTCTTAAATATATGATTATTTGCACCCTTTCTGCTTCTCTTGCCTCAGCCTCCTAGGCTGCTGGGAAAGGGAGGAATAAGATCTCCTGACCCAGGTGGATAAGAATGAGCTACCAATTATTCAGCACTGACTTCACTTTGAGGAGCCTTCCAATAGAAAGAAAAAAAAAATTAAACCTATGACACCACTTCAAAAATCGCAGGCAGCATTTTTAACCTCTGTCCTTTTTCATTACTGCTGCAGTGCCTGGAAATGCTACAGCAGACAAGAGTGAGAGTTATTTAAGCAGTTCCCTTCATGCCACCACCATAGCTCAAAGGGACAGAAATCAAGAAACATTAGAATCAGTGTAAGCCTATTAGGACATTAAGGAAGAATAGAATACATAGAACTCACACAAAATCTGTTAAAAGGCACATAGAAAGCACACATTTCTGAGCAGAGAGCAACTTATTTTCTGGAGCTACTCCAGATTTTCAGTTTTCATCTGGTGGTAGTTAGTGCTGTGATAGGGGAAGAGGAGGTTTCCAGCTGAAACACAAAAGTGCACAACATTTGACATGAAAGACCTACAACCAGGATAGCCACAGTCTAATCAAATCCTTAGGATCTGAACAAGGATTGACACTTTTTTTATACACACAAATCTAAGTCATACTCACACCTGTATACAGAAACATGCTCTATTTAAATAAGAGCAAATTAGGAACCTGTCATTGAAAGCGTGGTCCCGCTAGGAAGAACAATAGACTCATTCTCACTCTTTTTTGTTCTCCCCCAGCAGAGAGTGGTATACAATAAACCGGACGGGCTTTTTCATCCTTTTTCATCCTTATACCAACCATAACACTTAGTGGTCCAGCATTCACAAACACTTCAACTGTTTCAGGGAAGAGGCAAGACACACATGGGTGCTCAACCTCAGCTGCCAGATTGTTGACAACCCTCGGAACACTGTATCCCACTGCCCTGCACCAGGAGTCTTAGCACGAGGAGGTAGAGAAGCTGTGGTTCCCCTGGGGCCAGGGCCCCATCAGTTACCTAACATCCATCATCACTCAAACAAAAGCAAACAAACGCTCAAGAGTCCAAGTGCTTTTATTGTACCCAGAAATCCTACACTGTTTTAGGCAGTCTGTCAATTGGGGCTGCAAAAGGGGTTCCCCATTTGCAAACAATACTGGTGGCAAAAGGGAGCAAGAACAAGTCCCTTGGAAACTACAGCCTCTGAGTCATCTTCCATCTCAATAATCAATCAGCAGCACAAACTCCAAAACAGGTACTTAAAGCTCTGCGCCGGAAATCAATGCAAATACCACCTATTTCTCCTGCTTGGTGAAATCATGCCCATGAGTCTCGAACGGTGAAAGCTGTGACAGCAGAGCCAGCCCGAGCAGGCAGGTGTGGACACAAAGTAACAAGAGAAACCAGTCTTAAGCCTTCTGCTGTAAGTAAATATATCTTCACAAACACAATGCCAACAAAGTTGCATCAGATCTAGAATTGGGTGGGAAACAGAAGCGCTCTGAATTTGTTCGATTTTTTAACTTCCAGATTTTTGGGGATGTCTCTGTAGATTACTTCAAGACATTTCTTGGCTATTCTTAAAGCCATCCCATTCAATTAGAGAATGAAATTGGATCTCAGCTAAAGTTTTGTTTCTTCAGGATTCAGCAGCTAATGCCAAATGAAAAAGAAAAGCCCATCTTGTGAGGAAAGCACAAGGAAAAGAGCAATCACATAAGAAAACCAATGCCCAGATCTCCAAATAGCAAAGCAATTGCATGTGTGAAGTTCCCATAATACGATGGTGCCAGCTGAGGCTTATGTTAAAACTGTGCAATAAAATTAATGTCTGCAGCCTCTGTCAGAAGAATGATGGTATCTCATTAATGGGATTACATAGAAAAATTGGAGGGATTTCAGTCAAGAGGAATAAAACGATTAAGGATCAAAAGAGTGTGACTCATGAAAGTCTAAAAACTAGATTCTGTGCTCTTGCCTGAAACGCCCATGTCTCAGAACCAGAGGCCCAGTGGTACCAGTGACACCACAGCATCTCCCCCCTTGCATCTGGAATAACAATGATAAGTCAGACCACAAAGAGCAAAAACTCGTATTATAAAATAATGGCTTTGTTATGGCAACACATCATATCACTCAGCAAGGAACTAATAAACAGGAGAAAGAGGAGAGGAAGGCTAATTACCTATAAACAGCTAGAGGATAAAGTCCCATAAGAGAAGAATAAATTTAAGTCAGAAAAAAATAGAGAAGAAAGAGATTGTGACTAAAGAGACTGAGTGAAGTTAGAGCCTTTGAGTTAACAACTGGAGAGGAACAGCATATCTGTTGAATCATCTTCCCATGGTAGGTACTGGAAATCACAACTGCTGACTTGGCTGAAGATGGGATGGCTACCACCCCAAAAACACCACCACCATAAGATTCCAGCACTGGCAGGAGTTGAACTAGCTACAGGGGGAAGGGGAGAAGGGAGAAACAGTGCAAGCAGGAAAAGGGGAGCAGCGTGGCAGCAGATGTTCCCTAGTCACAACTACTATGTTACATTGAAGGAAAAATAAATGCATAAATAAAAAGAGATTTCTAAATATAGAATGTGATTCTCTTCACTGAGGGGGCAAACATCTCTGCAATCCATCTTTTCCAGTTGAAGGACTGCAGGTTAAGTGAAAACATTCATTTAAATTCTGCACACATAGAGATAAACTGATTTCAGAAAGCATTATTATGTCTGAATTCTCTCTCACTAGGGGTGAAAGCCAGATACTTTGTGAACCATTTTTATGGTAGGCAATATTCTCTAAAAATTCACTAGATGTCAACATAAAGGACACAAGACACCACTGCGGAAGAGCAGATGCCACAAGCTACTGTACAAAGCATATTAGGATCACTTGCCCTCAGCACAGGGCAACACTGCTTCAACATCCAGCAGCGGTCTTGTTTCTTGGCTTTTGTGACAGGCAAGAAGTCAAACAAAAATGATAATTCCCAAAAAGAAATTTTGCTGAGGAAATGCCAGACCTGGAAGTGCCTAAGCAAAACCATTCAGAGCAAGCCCATAGCCTGTGCCATCCACAGGGTATGCCAAGAGAAGCAGGGAACACACGAGAAAGCAATTTCTTCCAACCCTATCTCATTTACATCAGATCCTCCAACAAGGAAGAATGTGTGCACACGTGTGTCTATACACACTGGCATGGGATGGGGTTAGTACGTTTAATTGCACTTTGGACCTTATCCAGTACTTGTAGCATCAGGCAATGGAGCTAGAGCTCCTAGAGCTGACAGTTTACAGAGAAGTGGAGGCTGAAGCCCAGTTCTCTCTATTTCCACCAAGACCCTCGAGGGCTGGTGAATACTCCTGACAAGAATGGGACTTGACCACCAAGTCCCGACTGGCAGCACAAGACAGACTGGTCCCCAGCTGAGTCTGCAAGGCTACCCATTGCCCTGCAAGGTGAGGTGAGCTCTGCAACCAAGGAAAATGGCTCCAGCAGAAGATGCAAACAGAGCAGATTTGTTTGCTATTTTTATATGGTTTCTTACTACAGAAGAAAACACTCAAAGCTCTTAAGCCATTAAACTTTGAAGAAGGGCTTTTTCAGAAGCTGTGCTTTGATGAAACTGGGCAAATTCATCTTAGCACATCAAGATCTAGCTGTCTCCTCTCTGCTCCCCCCACCTCTTTTTTTTCTTTTTTTTTTTTTTTTCATTTTTAGATAAAAGAATAACCTCAAGTTTTAAGCTGGAATCCAGTTTCAGTAGGTATACACCTCTGTTGGTACAGATTGCTAAATGCAAATACAGAGCGTTTGGCCCTTCATCTCCCATCTCAGCACTAGTATTTAGAGAAACAGTGATGGTGTTCACTACTGATGTTCATTGTAGGCTGTTAGAAATTCTCCATGATCTGTACTGAGCCATGCAGCCAAACCCTTCTTTACTGAAGCTCAGAATTTGTCAGAAACGTTCAGTGACTTTTTTGATTTACAAACCTTATAGTAATAGTAGCAGTAAACAGAGCTTCCAGAACAACAACAGTAACCATGCTTGTTATTTTGGTCTCTAAAGAGTCCTCACACACAGAGAACAACTCCACAAGGGTCTTGTTCCTTAAGGTTATACTCCCGAGTACCTTGCATCCAGTGTGAGTCCGGGTCTTCATGAGGGGAGTTGTGGTGCATAGCTCAATGGCTTCTGGTTCATGGAAGATCACTGTCGGGAGAGGCTCTTTCCGAAGAGTTAGGACATTCAACTTAGTCTTTAACATGGTCTGAAAGTGCTAAACAGAGAAAGAAAAGCAATTATCTCCCCCTGTAGTGCAAAAAAGTGCGAGTTAATATTTGGATGTGTCTTTGTGTTTCCCTTGCTGTTCAGTGCCTTGGAAGTTTCCATGGGGACAGTTAACAAGTTCTACAACTTACAACTGAGTATCCATTATTACTATTAGCAACATGGAGACAGTTTTTAATTAAAAAAAGAGATACACCCACAGAATGAGAGGATACATGAAAATCCATGTATAGTCCAAAAAGGATCTAAATTCAACTTCTAATCACTCCCAGGCATATTACAAAGCTATTCATAGATTAATGACAACATGAAGGGAAGAGCGGCGGATCAAAAACCATTCATAGAACTATGGATTCACCCATTCTCGTTTTCCTTCCTCCATACTTAAATCTCATTCCATTTACTTTTGTAGGTGTTACAAAGCTCAGGTGTTACTTTCAGCTCAGTGGAACTGAGTTGAACTGAGTGGAACTGAGCTGAATGCCTCATCAGTTTGCCTTTAGCATGTGAATTTTAAATTCTCTTCCTTTGTAAGCAATAGTTCCTCTAGTCTCTAATGTAAATGCCACTCCTGGTACTAACCAACAGATGTCATTTAAAACTTGTCATTTGCTGTAAAGGACAAGAAATAACTCTGCAGGCTTAGGTGAAGAACTATCCAAGTAGACAGTAATGTTGCCGAATGAAAGATTTCTCAGCAATTGCTTAGAGCTAAGAAAGCCAATCCTTGAAAGATTTCCAAATCAATTTTGTGGAATCAGGAGAGCCAGAGACATTTTTCAATATTTGCATGTTTCTTTGAACTGACCTTCATAGGAGAAACTGAACACTTTTGCTTGCTACTACGTATCTAAGGGGGAAAATATGCAGAAATGAAACAAACCAGTATCATATCCTTAGCTAGTAAAATACTGCAGCGCTGTCTAAAGAAATGCACGTTTATTAGAGTTCACATCTTGATACTTATAAATCAGCAGTTATTACATGTATGTGCAATGACTCCAGAGTACTTTTATCACAACCAAACCATTTGTTCTATCTTTTGATGGCAGATTCTTAACTTGTTTTGCAGTCACCCCTTCCCTCAGCCTCCCCTTTGCTTGTGCAAGGCAGACAAACATTACAGGATTTGGCTTGCAGAAAGATATATGCTAAGTGATTTCCCAGAACTGTACAAGAAGTCTTTATCAGAGCTAGAAAATCAACTCAGGTCCTTGCTTTTCAGTCCTGTTCTTCAGGTGAGGGAAGTGCCTATTAAACATTTTATTTATACACAAGGGATGAATCAACTATATAGATATTATAATGTTTTCATATGGATTTTTTGTGGACTTGAGTATTCCATTGAAAATGAATGAGAACTTCTTGGGAAAAAAAAAATCCTACTTCATTTATAAATACTTTATCAATAGCTAACTAAAAGCCTGTTAATACTTTTCCTAAACAGTTTAATCCTTAGCTCATCATTGTTTAGGTCTAATAATTATTATGATACTGGATATACAACACCCTAAACACTCTCATAAGCATATTCAAGGCATAAACACTAACAGTCTGTAAAAATAATACTTGTTTCCCTACCTCAAACATGAAGTTACAGCAATACTTTAGGGCTTCTCTGCTGTTTATGCAAGCATTCAAGTTTCCATCCCAGTGAAGAAATCTACTTCTATTATTTTTCATCTGGCTCATGTTACACATTATCCCATTCACTCTTCCAACCACAGCTCCAGAAAAAAAAAAAAAATAGTACATTTAAGATGATTTTACATTAAATAATATTCTTTGATACATGTTTCTGAAGACAACAGAGCTCTTTGCCAGCCAGGATTTCTTAACTCACTGAAAAAACCTATTTCGTTTTACCTTTCAGTTCAGATTAACGGCCTTTTGTTTGGAGTTTCCTAGGCTTCTCTGGTGAAGTTGTTAGAAAAGGCAAAACAGCAGATAACCAGCCATGACAAGTGTAAAGCACGCTCAAAGTCTGAGATCCTGAGTTTGATGGAGCACGGCCAGTCCCACTAATTGCTGTCTACTGCAATTGTAATCCTCTCTATTAGCTTGCCTTACTTTATATATAAACTCTAGATCTGGTAACTTACTGTTGAGGTTGTATTTCTGGAGGAGAAAATATGCAGAAGGGAGAGGGTGCTGGAGACCTGCCACATACAGGTGTCAGTAATTCCCTGCCTGTGACCATCCCTTTCTCACACACAGGGAAATGACACCTCTAAGGTCTTCTCCTTCATTGTGTGTGCTGGGGATGGGAGAGGAAGGCAGAGGTGGAAAACTTCCCTAAATGTATTTTAACATGAAGTTGTACTGTTTTGCTGGTGGACCAATTTTGGATTAAACAAGATAATGATTGTGAAATAACATGTTGAAGATGATCCTATCCCAGCATTTTTCTTCTCCCTCCCTGTGTGCTGAAAGAGCTCCGTTTCCATAGATCATCTGTTTAGAGAGGTTCTCAACTAAAGAATGGTCCTTCCATTAAATACTCAATAGATGAAAAAACTCTAATTAGCCCCTCTGACTATTGAGCTTAGACCTTCAAAATGGTTGTCTTCTCTGCTAGCATCTCTATCAACTTCAGTGAGACTACTGACATAGAAAGCTAAATTTGACCAAAATGAGAAAAATCTATGACAAGGTAGTTTGTTTTTTGTTTTGTTTTGTTTTTTTTTTTCCCATGTTTTAACAACCACATATACAGTCTTAAATAAGGACAAGACTACTCTCTGCCTTACAAAGGCAATTCAAAACTTGTATGAGCAGCAAGTTGGAGTGGTTGGGTGCCAAAAACACTAGAGCACAATTGGCAGCAAACAGATAATCAGTTGCCAGAGAAGTGCAGGACGAATTGGGGGTGGACACAGAAATAGCCTTTTTTTTTTTCCGGACTGCATGGCTAACACAGACAACACTGCGTTCCCTGCTCACGGGTCATATGATGGCTGCCATAAGAAAATCAAGTCTCTGCCAGGAGACATCATGCAGTGAGCCCCCAAATAAGCAAGTTATTTAAACACATGCCTAACTTTCACTGTGTGAGCAGTCCCAGTAAAGCACACGTGGGTAGTCAATGGGATTATTCATGTGCTTTAAGCCAAGAACAGGATAAAGTGCTTCGCTGAACCCATTTCTTAGTTTCCACTCCAAACTGGCATCTCCTGCGGAAACTGCTGGCAAAGGCTGACCTATAACAGTAGCCAATGTATTTTTTGAGAAGAGGCATTGGCTCTCCACTGCTGTGAACCCAGAATATTTCTTTAAAGTGCTTTAAGTTCACAAAGTTCTTGAAAAGCATGACTTTGGCAATTCACTAAATAAAGGTTCAGGGAACATTATACCATTCACGTTTCACGTTTCAGGTTCATTGGATAGTTCTTATACTTAAAATCATCAAAAGAAGAGATTCTTAACTGGCATGAATATAACAACAGCTCAAAACTGCACATCACTCATCCTTTATCCGTTTAGATGGTGCTACTGATACAGACTCTATGTTTGAAAGAAATCTAAGGAGCTACATAGCAGTAAGAAATTGGCAGCAAGTTTTAGAATTCCTTGAGCAAACAAAATAGCTTAATTGCCAAAGAAATGGTCAGAGCAGTAATTAGCATTGTATTTTCCTACTTGCTGAACATGAAACCATTCAAAATAAAAGTAAAGCCTCTATTAAAATCAGAAAACTATCTCAATACAAAACCACGGTTTCACTTATTCAAAGATTCAAGTCCTATCATTTTCTTTTGCTTAGTTTACCAGTCTTGACAGCATCCTTTCCTGCTGTAGAAGAAAGCTGAAGGGTATGTAACTGGTAGTTCAAACCCTTAGCAGGCCAAGACACTACAGAAGTACAATAAACAGTTTCCTTCTTGGTAACCTTTAAAGTGCTGCCTATTTCAGTGAAAACCCTGTTATTGCTACCCCTTTGAGCTCTAGGTTAACTGAACATAAGAATCAAACTCTTCTAATGTGCTTTCAACATATATTTTGTCATCAGCTCAACAGTCACACAGCTTCAGAACAACTATTTCATGACATTAAATTTTCACATTTTAGGTGCTATGTATTTAGTCCAAGAACAATTTCTGTTGCTGTTAAACCAAAATTAACATCATTCTAGTTTAGTTTGTCAGCAAAAATATGGTGACTTCCACAACTCAGGCCAAATGTCTTGGAGAAAACAACTGTGGCTCTGTACAATTAAACATGCCTTGGAAGAGAAGAGGCTGACGATTTGTAATAATGAGTAGTGGTTCTGTACAGCCCTTCATCTTCAGGACCTAACTAAACAGTCACTACTGTTCACAATATTAGGTGCATCTTTTGATTCTCATGATGGAAATAAAGACTCAAATTCAATAAATCTATGAAAGGGTTATATAGCGGGTGTGAGTATTTTAAAAAATACCAAGAAAGAGGGGTGAGCAACTCATTGAAATCTGTAATCTAACAATAGTGAATAAACAGAATGAACACAGTCTAACTGGGTTGCAACATGATGAATATAAGAAAGTCTTCAGCACCATAGGTCTCAGCCTCCATTATCTCTAAATGTCAGCATTGCAACCAACACATGACTGCAGAAACTGGCATCACATTTCCAAGTGACCTATATTTGGTCGAATTTTGCCAAAGACACACATTGAGTGCAAACCCCAAAATGATAGCATCTTAACTTGTGAAAAAGAGTTATTCTAGAAGTTCCATGCCTCTGAAAGAGGGTTTTTCCAGAATGAGAGGCAAGCCTCTGTGCAGCTCACGGTACAGAACCTACAAAGGAATTTCCATGTGAAATCCAGGTTAGGCCATTAAAGATCAGTGAAACTAAAAAAATAAGCTCTATAATTTACTCCTTCAGTTCAAGTACTTTTGCTACCTTTCAAATCCATTTAGCTCTGGAATGAAATCAAAACTTTTCAACAGCATCCCAATGCCCCTTTTCACCTATTCCCAGTGGGAATAGGACTTTGACTATCAACATATCCAGTCTCCACTCTCTTACTCGTGGTCAGAGATGACAACACAATAGTCCTTCAGCAATATGGTTACACCATCAGTGACACGAGCACAGGTGTGACCTAAGGTGCACCCTACCCCAAGCCCCTGGCTTTTCGACAAGGAAAGAATTCTGATACCATTCATACAAAAGCAAGGTTTTGTTCTGTTTAAACCAAATGCTATCCACTACAGATAAAAGTCATATCTGATCCATTTCTTGTTAAACAAATTTGCTAATACAGTTCAAATACTTTCCCCTCCCCATATTAAACTTTACTGTGCTGTATTTATTTATCCTTTACTAGCAGTCCATCTAAACATTGTACTGAACACTAAAATAAAAACTTCTAGAGGGGATGGAAGCACTTACCGGAGTCAGAAATCATCCCATCAGCAGCCTGATCTGTAACACAAAACTGACTGGCACACACAAATCCAAGATCATGTCATGACTCTTTATACTCAAGCAGATCCAGCCCAAGTAATCTTCTTGAAACCAATCCAACTCCAGAAATCTGGTTATTAAAAGCCTATCTCATCTAGCATGTCAAAA
Source organism: Pedionomus torquatus (assembly GCA_013398155.1). Lineage (NCBI taxonomy): Eukaryota > Metazoa > Chordata > Aves > Charadriiformes > Pedionomidae > Pedionomus > Pedionomus torquatus. The sequence goes on along the minus strand of VZRU01001301.1, from coordinate 258,668 downwards.
GCTGTGTTTTGCCAGCCTATCAAACTAAATCCGTTCAATTTATTTCAGGTACCACTTAGGTCAAAAAGCAGATAACTATGTCTGAATGTACTTCCCTCAATGGCAAAGAAATGGCAAGGGGCACAAAGGGATGATGGACTTGCCTACAGGTGCCATGTAACAAACACATTTTGGAGGCAGAGGAGCTTGGGCAGGCCCACAGCACAACCCAGCATGCCTACACTGAGGACATGGCACCCCCAAGAATCTTGGGGGAAAAGCATCTGGGAAACATCGCACCACAAAAAATAAAAAGGCCTTCACCACTCCTCCATGTGCCACCCTGCATGGCTGTGCATTAGAAACTCAACCAGAGCTTGATGCTGCTTTCCCTCCTCATGTCCCCTGGCTCCTACCAGACAGCACAGAGGAGAGACAGGGGCAGCAGGGAGCATTTGGCACAGAAAAAAGTAATCTGCATTTACCAGGGTAAACTCAAATCTGTACAATGAGACACCGAGCAGAGAAGATAACATCCAAGCAAGCAAGGCCTGAGGCTGGGGAAAGGAAAGCACCAAGAGAGGCAGCACCCAGCACGCTGTAAGCCATGCTCCCTGCTGCCAGGCACAGACCCTCCTGGACTCCTCCTGCCATTACTGAGCCTAACAAGGGAGTCAAAAGATAAAGCTCTGACAGAAAAAACTATACTATACATTAAAAAATGGACAAACGAAGGGAAGAGGGATGCAGGAGTACAGATAGAGAAGCAGGACAAAGACAAAGGGAACCTTTTAGGTTGGCACGCTCAGCTGTAGTGTATGGTACAGAGTAAACCGAAGTCAGTCAAGTGTTAAAAAGCCTTTCAGCAAAGATGCTACTGGATCTTTGCATGCAAGCACTGAGAATTATTCCATCTCACTTAAAATGCTAACTTCTTGGGGAATATTCTTCTTCCTGCAGTGATAAAACATATGCCTAAAAACCACACAACTATCAAGATTTCATAAACAAAACTCGCACTCCCTATCGATAGCCCTGATCACCCAGCTGCCTGTGTGATGAGGCTCACGTTGCCTTGTTTTCTTACAAGTTTAAAGAATTTCTATTTCCTCACAATTTAATTCATGTGAAACGTTTTGTTCTCAGACCCTGTGTACTTTGAGTTTGCTCTGGCTGGATGCCTCTTTTCAGTTGCCAAGCTTATGTGATTCCAATCAGCAGGATCGCTGCCCAAACAAAACACAATCCCAGATACAAACACCCTCCAAACTGCAGGAGACTTCAGAGCCAGATGAGAATTTCATGACTGATCCTCTAACATCTCTCTACACTCAGCCAAAGTAACCCCTCCAACCCAAGCAAATCTGAATATACAGGATATTCAGAGACTAAACTCCCATTTTAGCTCTAATTTCTCAAAACTTGAAGTCCCACTAAAGAGATCCGTATCAGGGTAGAAAGTAGTCAATATTTCAGAACACTTGTAATCATAAAAATAAAATAAGACCTCCTGAAACCATCAGTGGAGGAATGTAAAAGAAGTCACAGTACTACAATAAGCAGTACTTTGATCAATGTTCTACATTACAGTACCTAAATTCCTAGCTCATTATTTCAGTGAAATTAGGCATGTGGATAGAAGCTGAAAATCTAAATATGTCTGTCTGAATTTGGGCTTTTACAGTTTATTATTTACTGATGACTGTTAAACATATTTTGAAATGAGTTGCAGTTTCCAATGCCTGGTGCTCATGGCACATATTTTATACCAGATCATTATTATTTTAGCATCAATAGAAATAAAGCATAATGATTTTCATCAATATATCAACTGAGCTGCTCTCATAAATAACTGCTTCCCAAATTTTGGCCTCAGAAAGAACTGTTAACTGTCAAATTTTAAGAACTTTGTCATGACTGAACTAGCTCTTGTTCCACCCAAGCCCGATTAATAGATAACTGTGTTGTGTATTTTATTAAATGTAATCATTGTAGAAAACATTTACACTTGCAGTAAAAACTCTGCCGTTTTCTTCCATCCCAACCCTGATGACATGGGTCTTCCAGCCACATTCAGAAGTCCAGCAAACAAAACCAAGCTAGGAATCATAGCTCCATTACACAGTACTGAAGGAAAATGAAGTCATGCCCATTACCTGCTGTTAATCTTCTTCTCACAAGGACAGCAGTACCTCCCCCAAAAGCATCAGGCCTGTGTGAAAGCCTGGAATTTTTAAACTAGATTACAGCTTCAAAAGTATCCTTATACCAGAATTTCTCTGTGCAAGCACAAGTATCTATCAACCCCATCATTTTTCAGGACAAATAGCAGTCAGAACACCAGCCCAAGAAAGGACAAATTTTTTTTAAAAAAAAAAAAAAAAAAAGGAATAAAAAAAAAAGGGAGGAAAAGAAGAGTGGAAATAAATGAGGAATAAATGAGGAACTAGGAGCTGACAAGAAGAAAAAGAACAAAATAGGACACGCAGCAGCATAGATATGTCAAGTTCATTCACTTTGATTTTGTGCTGACCTCTTAGCTGCTGTCCAACATATTTTTTCCCTAACATGAGTTTCCAGTAGATGTATTATTTGGTATAGTTGGCCCAATATTAAAACAATGGAATCCTGCAGCATGAAGGCGGCTGTTGCTTTTTCAATTTGCTCTTGGAAGCTTTCCAATAATTTCTGTGTCAGAGGATGCTTTAAAAAGTTCTTTCTCCTCACTCTGTGCCTGGCAGAGCAAGCCCATCTCATACAATACCTGCCAGACAGCCACTGCATTCCCCAACACAGCCCTTTCAAAACCAGGATTTTTCTCTCTTGCTCTTCTTCATTTTTTGCAATAAGTCAATAACTTGTTAAGCAGTTATGTGGTTCAGCAATCACTCTTGTCTTTCTAAGACTGTTCACTGAGATGGATACAGACTAGGTGACACAGATGCCTCCTACAAACAGGGCATTTGCCCCTATTATTTGCTACAGGAAACATTGTGCCTAATACTACACAAAAACAAAGAGTAGAAATTCTTGCCAAAAATTATTACATTTTGCTTAAATACAAACCAAATGAACTTTTGGGATAAGTCTAATGAATTCTTTACAGCTACAAGATAATGAGAATCCACTCCTTTTTCTAAAGCTGTCCATTTTATCACCGATTCCTTTGATGCTAATTTACAGCACTACTTTTTCCAGGTCAGAAACACCCCCAGGATTAAAGTCAGGTATTCTTCAGGATCTCCGAGAGGGGGTACCCCTACTTCCCATAGACACAAGCCATCTTCAAGCAAATAGACCTGCTTCTTCAGCAAGTCAGCCTTTTTGTAAAGCCCCCATCATGATGCATCTGCCCAAGCCTTACAGAGGTCAAAGAAACCAGCCTGGTGGCTTTAGCCTTCCCTCTCTCCACAATCACCCCTGAGCATCATCAGTACATGATCCCAAAGGAACCACATCTGGCCAGCACTGCTCTCCCATCACATGCACCTTCTCAAGGAGATCTCCCCAGCCCCAATAACATTCACAGGCATTTCATCTCCTGAAATATCACTCCTTTCATGCCTCCACCAGCAAATTATTCATCATGGCAGAACTCTTGATAGGATTTATAGCTATACAAACCTTTAAGCAGATGATTTAGAATACAGACAAAATTTGGGTCCCATGGCAGTGCAAATGCATAACCACTGTTCTCTGTGGTATTTCACATAGTACATCTTTCCACTTGTTAAAGTCATGAATAAGAGCAGCACACCAGAGAGCCTACATCAGGAATAAGGGAGTCTACAGAAAGTGATCAAAAATACTATTCTACAAATTGTCTCATCAATTCAGCAGAGCTTGAGAGTTGGAGAATTGACAGGATTTGCACCAGAAATCTTTACAAAAGAAAATCAAACCAACTAATTTACTCCTGTTTCTCCTACAACTATGTTTTTGGTTAAACTGAGCCAAAACAGCCAGATGCAAAATTATTCTGCTTTTCAAGTGCAGGATGAGTCAAGTGAAGCAGCTGCGGATGGTGCTCCCCTTTGCCGAGGTGAACCTATGGCACCCAAGGAAAAGACAGCCCACTCATATCTATGTCATCCAGATACAAAAGTTGAAGGTTTTTCAAAAGTAATTTATCTTTTCTGATGTTTCCATTTTTGTGACTTTCAAAGGACAAGTCCTTAGCACTTGACAAGAAGGGAGATTAAGCTACCAACTTCTCACAATTTAAGCGCCCAAACACAGAGATATTCAGAAACTCCAGCTTCTCTCTAAAACCTGTTTCTACTTCTTTACTTGTTCAGATAATTTTGCAGAAGCCTAACTAATCCCTCATCTGAGCATTAAGTTTCAAAATGCTAGTGATTATATACATATTATGATTCTTAGAATAAAACAAAACAACAAAAAAAGGCAAATCCCTCCAGAACAGAAATAAAATATGCACCAGGAGATTCAACCAGACGCCCTTATCCCCACAAGGCATGGTTAATATACTATCTGCCAATACATATGGGACCAATTAAAAAGAGATAACTGCTCACACAGACACTGCAGTGTCACTCTGGAGGAATCCACAATTGATTAAACAAACTCAAGTAATTCCATTCTGGAAACATGTGCTCATTCATACTCAAATCCCAGTCCTTAGGAATCTCACATGCCATTAAAAAATAAAAAAAAAACCCACTTCCATAAAAATCTGCGGCAAAACCAATCTGAAGTTCAACAGGAACCAAACTAGTCCCCATCTTCACTGCTGCTTTACATATGCTATTGCATGCACCTACATGAAGAATTATTACTGCTTTTTAGAGTAGTAACTAAATTGCTATTTCAGTCTCATAATTCAACATTGACAATGAAATGAAGAGTATTGAATGATGGAAATATTACATTAACTAAAGAAAACAGAAGAGCCTCCCTTGCAGGAGGGCAAGCAGAACTGCAATACTTCAGGCCTGCACAAAGATGATTATTCAACTTCTTCCAGAAATTATACTCTCGCTTTTGCCCAATCTGCTTCAAACTTTGTTTGATACTTGCAAGTTTTCCACACAAGAAAACAACTTCAGAATAAACAATCCCACAGAGCAACAGACAAAGGGTAACATCCTTATTCTTAGAAGAGCTTTAACTTTCTTCCCTTGCTCCATTGATGCTGACCACCTTAAACACATCCATTCTAGTCACATTACAACTTAAACAATTTTGCACTGAGAAAGCCAGTCCATTTTGAATCTGCAAGTCTGGGCTCAGCTTCAAGAAATTAAGTTGCAGAAGAAACAGGAATGTAAATGAGAGGTGCTTTGGGGTTTATTTTATTAAATGTTCTTGGTGAAAAGTCTGTCAATTATTGCAAACCATATTTTAACATGTTTCAGGCTTAGGGGAAATGAAGTAATATAGAACATCAACATCCTGGGGAAAGGGCCTGAGCTCTTAAAGCCCTGAGCTTCTCTAGATGTAGATCTAATATATGTTCCTGTAATGCAACACAATGGAAGTATTCTGAATACTCAAGACATTTAGTCCCTAGTGTACCTGTGTCAGACAGCTAGTTAAACAGATGTGAAAGAACCAACAACATTAAAATAAATGAACTGCCTGCCCAACATTTCCCCACAGTCTTCTTCCTTTGCCCCATTCAATTTAATGTAGGAGTATTACTGATGTAGTTATTCCAGCATCCCTCAAAGCACACAAAGCTGTAATTCTACAGGAGATGTTAACAAGGCGGTTTTTATCAAACTTGATGCATCTGAAATCTAAATTATTTACCCTGAAAGAGAAGGGAGTGAAAGAATTTAGGGGTCTCTGATAAAATATTAAAGTATTGAATCTTGTGAATACCAATTAGTCATTCCTCTGGGGAAAGAGAGTTTCAAGACAAATATTTCTTTTCATCAAAAAAAGGCATGTATTTGGCTGAAAAAACCCACATAACTGTGATGCAAAATGTTTAAGCAGCTTTACAAATTCAGTCCTCTATAATTAAACCAAAGACTGCTAAAAATTCCACTTTCACAACCACCACAAATAAATAATTGTCAAAATAAATCCAGTAGATTACCATGCAAAAATGCGTCTTCTGCATCTTAATCTTGCGATAATATTTTTCATAGCATGTCTCTCTGCCCAGACTTGCAGCTTGTTATTTGCATTTTGGCCAGCAAGTACAATTGTTATCAATCTTATTCTTTCTTTTATATTTTAAATTTTTCATGCTGCAGCCCTACCAATGGCTTATCTAAGCTTAACTGTGCTTATCTAAATTATTTGCATATATAACGGCAGCACAGTTCTTCCAAAAAATCTCCAAGCGAAACTAAGTTCTGTCAATGACAGTAATCTGGCATAAAGAAAAAAAGGGGGAGAAAAAAAATAATAAAAAGCCAGATTCTGAGCATTTACTGATATGGCAGTAACCAGGTAGACCCAAATATGCTACGGATGGATGTGTGCACACAGGGATTCATTACAGCTGTTGAGATCCTCAAGACTGCCCACTGCAAAGCTTCACTGCCTACACACTAGTCGAGAGCATTCAGCACAAAACCTTCCACATAGGCACAAAATAAGGCTTTCCCTTTAGGTGTCCACATGGGAGCTCGGAGGGTGGTCAGAGCCAAAGGCTCAAAATGTACATTTTCTTCCTTCAGGTTGATTCTAAGCTACGTGACAGGGGGTTCCTTCTCCTGCTTTCCAAGTGTTAACATTATTTAAAAGAAATTCTATGAAAATGTTTGTATTGTTGGTAAATTACTTGGGAGACTACNAAAAAAAGAAAAAGAAAGAAAAAAAAAGAAAAGAAAAGAATACGCATTTTCAGTCCAGAAAAAAAGCTTGAAAGAGATAACCTCAAAAGTAGATGTCCTGGGTTTTTTCTTTCTTAGCCGGGCCTCTTCTAACTAACCAAATTCTGAAGTTAACAGCACATTGTTCAGAACTGTTTCATCTTGCAGTGATAAGCCCTGATTAT
>VZRU01001301.1:229787-251332 GCA_013398155.1 Pedionomus torquatus | reverse complement strand
CCTGCTGGTGACATGGTCGTCATCCTGGGAGCTTGATACAGTTTTGTATATACTGTATACTTTTTTTACCCCCTTTTTTAATTTTGTTTTTATTATTTATTATATTACTATTATTTATGTTTTCATTAAAGTAGTTTAGGTTTTTTAAATTCCTGAATGTTTTTAATTTCTTCCTCTCCTCTTTTTTTCTTAAAGGGAGAGAGGGGGACTTTATCTATCTTTTTCTGATTTGGTCAAAATCACAACAGTGGACAGTATGGGCAAGCTGTTAACTGAAGGCATGCATTTTGAGAGAGAACTTCAACTCCATGTCAATTAATCACCACTGGTTTGCCTACAATATACAGACCTTTAATCCAACTACACTATTTTCAGTCTAGGGTGGCTTTAGGAACAGAAGATATCCTTGATTGATTTTTATTCAGTTTTTGATCCCAGGCTCTCTACATGGAGCAGATTTTCAGATGACAGTAGAAAAGCCTCTGAAATAACAGCAGTCAAGTTTTGCATGCACAGCTATTTGCACAAGCCAAATGTGCAGTTTTACAAGACAATCAGCTAGATAAACATCTGTCTGCTCTATTCTGAGCAGCTGATGAGCGTAGGAGACCTTTGATCAAAGCCCGTTCCCTCCTGGGTGACATCCAGCAACCAACATAACTAAAGTTCTCCAAGTTTTGCTTTTTCCTCCTTTAACTGCTGGTTGGGTATCATGTGCATCTCAATGTCATCCATACCACAATGAGCCCAACAGAGAAAAATCAAAGGTTGAGGAGCTACAGCATCTCCCTGCAGAAACAGGAACACAAATTAGCAGCATTCTGCTGTTCAAGCCTATCAAGCGTATGCAGTAGTTACCCATAAAGGACAGCCATGGGTTTTGACTGTGGCATAGTAAAAAAAACTATATGACAAGTGCATCTGCTTAAACACTGATTTTTACAAGTAATTTGTAGAAATAAAGGTTAGAAATAATTTGAAAACCATGATATTCCATGCAGTACTCCATTACTAGTATAAAAATTAAAAGTGAACCAGCTTAAACCAGCACATGAAACAGGGCTGTGATTATAATCTACTTTCCCTGTAGCATCTATAGAAAAGTGATTAATTCCAACTTATGCCCTGTGACATGAGCAATTCCACTTTCATGTTTTATCACCATTATAGTCTGAAATAAGCAGACTCTGGTGGCTACCACTGATATTCCCAACGTGGCAGAGTAAAGCTGTTCCTGAACAGATTTGGGATTGGCTTTTCTGCTTACACAGTAGACAAAATACAAATACAGTTTACTGTGAAGCTGCCAATATTTAATAGTGTTTAATGGTGCAGTACATCTCTGAGTGGGAAAAGGGCTCAAGCGTCTATCTAGAGAACAAATCAGTTAATGAACTCCAGTAGAGTTTCCCTCCTTGCCTTCCTCCCTGAATGATGCTGCTGTATTGAAGAACAGGAGTAACATGCAGCTTGTGGGATGGATATTTGCTGAAGTACCATCTCAGATGAGACAATTCTGGGGAAGAAACAGGAGACAATTCTGATAGCAGCATAAGCAACAAACATACCACTGAAGAAATAACACACACAGGATGCAGGGGTAAGTCTCAGTGGTAATTTGGCAGAGGTGCCAACAGCAGCCCATGCCACATGCCCTAGGCTCTATAAAACATTCCCGGAGTGTTGCTGCCCTGTAGTAGGTTAGATTGCAGCTAGCCCAACGCTCCCCCACAGCCACTTCATCATCACCACCATCAAATGTCACAGAGGGTGGCAGTCTTTCCATTTATTTAGCTCTACATATGTATACACAGTAGAAGGAGCAAGCAATACAAAGCACATTTTTCCCCAGCCCATTTGGTCTGGAAGAGATTCTTCTCTAGTTTGGTGCCTGAAGTGCTCCGGCTCCAGCCTCTTTGGCACACAATCAAACCATACTTAGAGGAAATCCAATTTCTCTATGAAAGTTGCATCTCAATAACTTGTGTCTTACCTCTCTTCCCTATCCATGTTCAAAGGGAGAGAATATTGCACAGATTCCAAAGCCATTCCCATTTCAACATTACTTGCCATCTGTACATGTTTCTACTTAAAAAACACACTTGGTAGGAAAAAAAGCACAGCAAAGCAGCAAGGTTGTCTTACTGCATTATATTCACTTAATAATCATAAGCAATTTCTCAGAGAAGCCCTTCAGGCACAGTTTTAATGGTAAAGCAATTCTTGCTTCGTTCTACCCATTCACTGATGCAGAGCTGATAGCCCAGCTCATTAAAAAGTACAAGACACCATTTTAAAAAAAAATGCCGTAATTTATCGGGCAGAGCTTAGTCACGCTCCACACAGCAGCCTGGATGCACAACACCAACTGCCTCTGACGTCCCTTAAATGCAGCACCGAAGTCCCTCAGTTTTGGGCTCAGCTGCCCATGGTGCATGAAGTCACATGGCAAAGCTTCCTGCTCAGAGATTAACACATCATCTTCCTCCTGCAGTTTTTCAAGAGGCTTTGCTGCATTTCAAAATGCATGAATTGAGTGACAACCCTTTCTTCATGTTAAGCATTGGCACCCATTTAACCAGGTATAAAACTCATTACAGGAAGGATAAGTGGAGAGAGGATAATTTTTTTTTATTATTTATTGACACTTCACGATATTTGCATAGCACAAAAATCTTCACATTAGTTTGATTAAGGACTAGAATACAAAACAGTGACAGAGCTCTCTCACTGTGTCCTGCTGGACATCAGCTGTTGCTCAGTTGATTTGATATTCCCATGGTTAGATCCCACACCCAGACCATGCAAATTACAACAGGCAAAGCAAGGAATCATTATCTTGGATGAGGTTCAATCTAGTCCTCAATTTATTCTTTAGGGGGACTGTGCTACTCACAAGTACTCCCCAAACACACAGAGGGTATCAGTCTTTGGACTCACGTAAGATGGCAATGAACCACCACTCCTAGCCATCAGTAGGCATCCTTCCAAGAAAACTAGGATCAGTAAGAAGAGCTTCCAAAGCTCTTATTACAAAGGTGTATATTCAGGACCATTCAACAAATAGGCAACCAAGTAACAACTCCATCAGGAAATTCAAGTAGTGGTTCTGCAAAATTAGGTGCTACACCCAAGTAAGACTGCAAATAAAGGGTACCTTCCTGATCCACACAGTCTCTGTAAACATCACACTGCTCTGCTTAATGCTTTGTGTTGCTTTCTGGAAGAAAACATGTTTTTAAAATAAAGCCCACTAGAAGGAGATTAACTGCCCTTAAAAAATACTTAACAACCTCTTTGCTTGTTATCGAGTGGCCCATACATATGCCAGATGAGCACTGTAGACGATGATAATGCATTAAATAAACACTTCTGTTTAAAATCCATAAGCCTACTTATGACTAGTTTGAGACACACAAAGATCTACAGCTTATTCAGTTCAAGAATTCTCTGCTCTTAAAATGTCCATTCAGCAGCCCTGCCAGATACTGTTTCACAATACTACAGGCTCACTTATTCATAAACAAATCATTAACATTCTTGACATAAATCCATAGTGTACAACAAATCCCAGCTATGATAGTGTTTTACTACATTGGCGGTGCCCATCGTGAATGGAACTTCTGTTTTCACCAAAAAAAACAACCCACCCTCAACAAATAAAAGGGAAATTATTATCTGCAAGAAAACAACCAGGATGAAGTGCCTATGTACAGATTACAAACTAATTATCAAGTTCATATAGTAATAAACCTGGCGTTCAGTTAGTGAAATGGGCCGTCACAATTTATGGAAGAAATTTGCTTGTGAGAGCTCTAATAATAAAGAAACTCTGATGGTCAAATATGTCATTACAGACTTCTAACATTTCCCAGGCTACAAGGGAAACCTTTTACACATCACCATTTCTCCACACACGGGCACAGAAATAATCATCTGAAAAGTCCCTTCTAAAGCCCTTTGGCATTTACTCCCTGCCAGGGGGTTTTTTACAGCCCTGGATCACAGGATTTCAGAAAGCCCCCAAATGATCAAGGCCCATTTTTATACACATGCATGACAGCTTAAATTGGACTAATTAAAATGAACGGAATAGCTTAACAAACGCATCAGGACCAAGCTGCTTATTCTCTCTGAATATACTCTGCATAGATGGCAGCACAGAGCAACAGTTCCAACCAGGGTTTCCCCAAAAAACACAGTCCACAGGTAAAACCTCTGCAGGTGCCCCAGTAAGACTCCAGCACATGGGCACCATCCCCACACCGAGGGGCATGGGGGGACGGCGGGCTGGGATTTGGGATTCCCCAATCGGCAGATGGCAACCAGCCACCAGCACTGGCTGGCCACCAGAAAAGCTTCAGAAATCATGGGGTTAAACCTCTACCCTTCACTAACGCCTTCCTCACCATATTTAAAGAATTAGATGCCTCCCTGAATGGCCATATTTAAGTAATTAAAAAAAAAAAAAAAAAGAACCAGAGTGGGAGATAGTTAAATTTTCTATTGATGCTCTTGGCAGATGAGAAATACACTCGCAAGAGCTGGACTTCTCCCTGGATTGATAAACATAAAGCAGACTGTCTTCTGTGCCTGCTGCCAGCTCAGCCCGGGGAATAAAAGCTGTTTTCAATTCCGGAAAAGACACATGTGCATTGAAACCCTGAATGCTTCACAAGGCCTCAGTCCTGCAAGAAATCAGAGCCTCACTCACCAGGCAGCACACAGGCCTGTGAGCACTAGTGGTTGCTTGCAGTAGGTAAAAATACGCACGTGGGTGAACTTTTGCAGAAATGAGACCTTTGTTACTGTAATACATGCCCACTTTTATAACAACTACACTACAGAATTTATTAGAGGCAAGCCTCCTCCTTTTATTATTTCAATTGGCATGTTTTTTTTCATTTACAGCTTGCTTTAGTTCTAGTTTTATGATAATTTCACTGTATTATACTCATGTATGAATATATACAGCATGAATAGTCTTTAGGTCTGACCTACTGAGGGATGTTCTACAACTCAGGAAAGCAAGCTTACAGGATCTATTTACAGTCTGTCTCTGTACCAAGAATTCAAAAACATTTCAGACCCATTTTTGCCACAGAACATAGCTACCAAAGAACCACTGGGGCTGTCTAGCCTGGCTTGTGGTACCACAGAGGTCACCACCCCTAACAGTTCTTGCTTTCACCCTGTTTCCCGAAGCTGTAATACATCTGTTAGTATAGAAACTGTTACAGCTGAAAGAGTGCAAGGGGCGAGTAAATTTAGATCTTTTCTTTTACCGTCAGGTTTTCTGAGCATCTCAGAAGCAGTTTAGATATTGTCTGCGACAGCAACAGATAAAAGCCAACTTAAAAAATGCAACAACAATTTAAGCCAGAAAAATCACATATAATCACATGTCTGTAAGAAAGTGAGGCACTACAGAAATCCAGACTATGAGGGTCAGGCGATATGTGATTTGAAAGAAGGCAAACACATCTCTGCCAGGAATTAGCAAGGAAAAATCAGACAACAAGTTAAGCAGTCATTTGCAGTAGGATACAACAGCAAAATGGCACTGAACCTTTAGCGTGAGGACACTAAAGAAGATGGCCACACTGCAGAACCACCCAGCAGCGCCCGATAAGGAAACACATACAGCACAGCTTTGCTGAGCTATGGCCGGGAGAGGGCAGGAGTGAAAGCAATGAAGCAAGCTGAAGAAAAGTCCAAGGAGAAAGGATACTCAAAATCTGGAATAATTTCATCCTGCTGAGTTACAGGTAGTTCGGGCCATGTGCAGGACAGCTTGCTGAGAGGGAGCGATGTTGCAGGAAACCCTGCCTGCAAAGTGGCAGAAGCCTCTACACTGGCCCATGGAGAAACGCAACTAGCAAAGCCAGAAGACAACAGAAAAACCCTGCATTAACAGGGAGGCTGAGCAGAAATCCTAAGGACATGTGTGTTTGCCACCTTAGATTTCTCCTTTTCTGGAAACACCGTGTTGCCAACCCCAACTCTCCTTTGCCGACTGGTAACGGCATAAAAAACATCTTCTAAGTTCTGCAAACCACCAGCTCCACATCGCCTGGCACTACTAATAGTTCTTCACTAACCTGGTTTAGAAGATGAAATAAATTCTATACTTTTGTTTCTAAAGGCAAAAGCTGGCCATCCAAACCTGTCTGTCAGTGGCCGTGATCCAAAGCGCATCTCATGGCAAACTCCCACTGTGCTGGCAAAACTGCGTGTGGCATCCCAGTGGCAACACTGACCTCACCCACTTATCTCCTGCCATGCATTAATGATGTGTTTTGCCCACTGATCTAGTTCTTTAAAAAAGAAGAAAACAGCCCCAAGGCACAACCCTCAGGCTCCTGATGCAGCAGCAGCCATCAGTATGTTAACAGTGATTTCAAACAGGAGCAAAGCCAAACCTGAATCCTCAGATTATCCTCTGCAAAAACCCAGCGATGGTGTTACCAAACAAAAGATCAAACAGATTGGCTCAGATGGACTGTTATTTCTGTACCTATGTTTATTAACACTTAGGTACATAAAAATCAGAAAAAATGAAGAGGTGCTAGAAAAAACACATAGTGATGTTAACCACAATGGCAAACTAAAAGCATGTACCAATCCTTTCCTTTAGCCAGGAAATATTTTCAAGCTGTTTCTTTTACAGCTAGTCACTGGGTAGGAAATGCTTTTTAGACAGAAAAATATTTTCTTTTCCAGAAGGCTCCATAAAATCCACACACAGAGCATAGTGTACATTTTGATGAGAATTAATTACTTATTTACTTTGGTAGTTCAACAAGCAGCTAATCCCACACATTGCCTAAACTTATTTCTTCCAGTAAGCAAAGAACAGTCAACAGAAACAAAACAGTTTAATTTCTAAAAATGCAGAGGCAGGGCACTAGTAACATGTCTAACAGACTGTAAAAAGCTGAAGAGTGACATTAGAGGATACAGGAGGATATCTTTTGTGCACCTTTCTGTTTTTTTCTAAGTGAAGGTATTCCAGAATGATCCATTCCCAAATATAATGGAAATGAGATGTTCTAATATATTAAAATAATGTCCTAAGCCCAGAGCTATTAATTCTTAAGAGCTGTGGGCTGTAGCTTATCATTATCATCTAGAAGTGAAGAATGGCTGTAACAGTCGATTCCATTTCTCCCCAGTGACTAAATTGTGTACCAGCTAAATCATTTATTAATGTCAAAGGCTGACGTTTTTCAATTAAGATAATGAGATTCTGGAAGCTCTGGCCATCTGAACCCTGTTTGTGCATACTCTTTTGCCAATTAAAAATAAAGAAAACAAAACACAAAAGGAAGCAATCTGACACTCTGGTTTTACTTACACTAAGTACTAAAAATTTAGCATTAATCCTACCACATATCTGTAGCTACATTCCAAGCATACGAATTTATACAAGTAATCATATATTGTCAAGGGTTAACACAGAGTTAACAAGATAATAATCAAAACATGCACATTAGAAACTGAAATCATCTAATTCCCCATTGTAACTCTTCAGCTCCTCAGGTGAGGACACAGCCTTTGTCCATCCAGTATCTCAGCAGATGGACAAACAGAGCCCAAGGTTGGGCTTCTCTGGGAGGAAAAGGCAGGACAAAACAGCCAAGAGAGGAAAATTAGGAAATGCACACTCACACAGAAGGGATACGGGCAGCCTCCTCACCATGCAAAGTGCCCTGCTGATCCTGTGCCACATCCCTCCAGCACCAAATACTACCCAGGAATGGAAATAAGTTCCAGATCTTTGTCAATACGACCCCTGTAGGTGAGCATCCTGCCCATTAGAACCTTCACTATTAACTTCCAGGTAAAAGCTGGCAGCAACTCCCATTATTTTTTTAAGCCACTTCACATTCATTGTTTAAAATAATTATTTATATTGACCCACTGGCTTGGGGGGAAAAAAACACCAAAAAACAACAACGACACAGTGAAAGTTAAGGCAACCTACACAAGGTAAAACTTCAAAATCCCACAAAAGTTCAGTAAAATCAAGTCAGAGAAATAACATAGCATTGGATTAGTTGGTTCAGACGTTACTAAAGAGCTGGCTAGATTCCACACACTTTCTTTTTGCTTTGTTTTACTTACAATTAGTTTGCAACAGATGGTGATTAGCTAGAAAAAATACATTCTCTTTTGACCTCCAGGTGTACAAAACAGAAAGGCATTAAATATTTCCTAGAGCAAACCTTGGATCTGTATGCAGTGTGCAGTAAACCACCACGTAGGAAAACCAGCCTCAGCAGTAAATCACTGCGCACCATTTATAGCACAAAGTCTGGTTATGGAGCCCAGGCGCTCCTGGTCAGACCTATCAAGGCAGGCAAGCAGCTGGAGGCACAAAGTAACACAGAAGCCTTGGGCAGGTGCCTGCCTCCAAACTCTCTCCCGAAAGACTTGTTCAAAGGCTGGACCCCTACAAACCACTGCATTCATGAGAATTTTACAAAGCACAAGATTACAGCCCAATTCTCTATGACAGCGCATGCTGTCAGCCCAAACTCCCTGCTCTGCTGGAGATCTGGACTTTTGTATGTCTGTACCCTGTTCCTGCTCATACACAGGAAGGATTAGAAGGGCCAAAGACATGACTGCAACTGCCAAGTATTGTGAATTATCCAGGCAAAGCAAGGAGCATTATTCTGGCATCAGCAGCATCCCATCCTCTGCTCACCAGGGAAACGTCACTGCACGGCACGGAGGATCTAGTGCATAATGTCACCTTGGCATTACTAGCACTGCAATCACCTTCTTTCAGGAGGAAAAGCTAATTACATTAAGGGAGCAACAACACGGTTGAAATAATTGCCGAGCCTCCCAGAGTGGTGCTGACATTCCAGCTCCCTCCCTGGCCAGCTGATCCTGCTGGTTGGATACAAGGTGGAATTGCGAAGGGAGCCTTTATCTGCTCCTTTAGCTGGAAATCCCTAATACAAAAGGGCTTTAATCAAACACTATCTTAAATAAAACTGTACTGCTGCACGTTGACACCTTCTAACTGGGATGCTAGAAAGACTAATTTTTTTCTGAAAACTGCATTACACAGCCATAATCACTTTGCACTCACAGCTCTGCAGCACAGTTGAAATGATCAACAACTAACTTGTGCTATCCAACACCTCAAACTCACGATATCACTTCACTATCTATATGGGAAATCAAGTACGGCACTGTAAGGACTAAGTAATTTTTAAAGCAAATGTTTCAGTTTGATTTTATGCAGGTGTCTACCAAGTTGTAAAAATCAATAAGATGACCAGACTGAAAAACCTCCCAGAAAGCTGTTTAATAAAAAAAAAAAATAAATAAAAACATCACCAGGTAGATTTTAGGGTAATAGGTAGGACACTTTCCTATTGTCCTATGTATGGATTTGAGAGTAAGAAAATGTTGAAAATAATATTGTTTTTCCCAGGATGAGGTTGCTCTCTAACTTCAGCTCTATAACAATGGCTGCAGGGTAAGAAACACTTTTTGTTCCTTACAAATCCTGGTGGAGGCAGGGGAGGAGCAGAGCAGGCATTTTAAACCCTTTGAAGAGGCAAGTAAGTTTCCATAAGACAATACAAATATAAGACAAAGCTTCAGAAACAGACTGGATCCACAAATGAGAAATACAGTTTTAGCTGAAAACTGAAAATATTTGCTGAAGCCGAGCGCAGGCTGTTCAGCGTGCCAGGAGGCAGCTGCGGGCACTGTGGGGCCAACAGCCAGCGATGCTCTGAGTCTGGTGCTGGATCCTGTGTCGGATCCATAGCAGCCCCATATACAAACAGCATTAGGGCCCGATCCTGAATGACTTCAATAACACATGCTTCCCAAAAAGAGTAACACAGAAAAATTCAGCTCAGCTCTCTTAGACATTAAATCTTTTCACATGTAACTACTCTCAAAAAAAAAAAAAAAAAAAAAAAAAAAAAAAACAGATAAGATTTGGACTCTTAAAAAACACAATTAAGTAAAAATTAAAAGCCAGAGAGTAACTCCACTGGCATTAGCAATGGCACTTAAAAGTATACCATTATCAAGATCTGAATTTGAACCAAAAAAACAGACCTGCATACAGACTGGGGCAAAGTTTATCCCCAAGCAAACAAAATCACATCTCTTTAGACATTAATGGCTTCTGAAATTCTCTAGCTTGATACAACATTAGTGATTTAAATGCCAAACCACATTCACTTCATTTATCTTGGAAAGCTCCATATCCATGTAAGAACACACTCAGATCATAACAGAGGAATGAAAGGTCAGGCTGTTATTTCCAGAACCGGCACAGTAAACTTCAGAACAAACAAGGTACAGGTATTTTCAGAGTCAGTGCTGCCCACTGCACCTATTTTTCTGATGTCATGTAAGCAGCATGAATAACTTCTGATGCTGAGAAATAAAAATCCTAATCCGAAAAAAAATATACAAATGCGCTCTGAAAATAATTTAAACCAACCAGAAGTGAGCAGCTGTTTAAGTGCAAGGTTTCTGCAGATGGGGCTCCTGAGCTGTGCCTGACCCCAGGCTGCTCACAGACCTTGCTCGTCTCCAGCCACCGATCTAATCCTCCTACGCTCTAGAAGTTCTACATCTCTACAAAGAATTTTGTATTAGTCCAAAGCCTCCTTAGATTTTGCCTTTCTGACAATGTCCCCAGATCCTTTCACCTAATACAGACCTCACTGCTCCACACAGCTGGACTCCTGCTTTGACTTGCTGGAGCCCATTCCAGATGCAGAAAAACAGTCAGAGATTGTCTGACTAGAGGGGCAAAATCCCTAAGCTGCAGCTCTGAGATGTCTCTCTTCCATCTCTTGCCATAGCTCATTTCAGCTACCACTTGCTGCTAAAGATCTCCTTAACTGTGACTCTCCTTGGGGGACATGAACTCCACTGCTTCTGCAGCCTGAAGCTCACCCGCATTTTAAATGTGAGAAGGACATGGGAGAACAGCTTGAGGAAAGGGACAATTCAGAAGTAACTAACTAGAAATTCAGTGAATATTTTTCACTGTCCTGAAGTACCAGGGTTTTTCATCACCCTTGGCTGTGAAAGGCACTTTTCTCATTCATTCAGAGACCAGTTCCAGGCTTGCTGTACTGCATAGAGAGGCTGCCCTTTGCCTCTGCAGACCCTGCAGCAAGCCTGGGATTTCTGGTGGGACTATTCCCTACAGCAGGCATCCCCAGCCCCAACTGGACACTCCCACGGAAATGACCTGAACTCCACCCATGCTACCTATTGAGGAAAACTAAATCCCAAGTCTTTGCAGTGGGGTAACTCCTTGAAAGTATGCATCCCATTACCCAGACAGAAGCTGCAGGACTGTGAAGGAGAGGCGCAAAGAGTCACACATGTCCTCAAAGCTACAAGAAAGAAAAAAGAACCTAATAGCACAACACTGATCAGTGGGGGAAATGCAACAGCAGGACCTACTTGGGCTTCTGTAATCTTTTAAGCTGTGCAACTCTTACTTCTACAGCATCTCTGCATTTTAGAGGTACAAGATTAAAACGTTGCCCTTTGAAAATGGTAGGTATCCTAGCACCAGGCTTCAGGCTCTTTAATGAAAAAAAAAAAAAGAGCCTCTAAACACCAAAATAAAAACAGACAGTCACAGAGAACTGTTTCTTAATATTCCTTATAAACCACTGAAAAGTTATATTACCATCTCAAGTGGCAAGATAAAAGTTAATGGATTCAAAGGCAGAGAGATAAGACTGCATTTGTAAATCCACCTGATTTAACACACATTCATCAAAGCAAACTGTCCAATCTCATAGGAAGTAACATCCCTCTGTAGACCTTGGCACTGATGCTCCACCACCACCAATGTAACAGAGACAGTTTGCTTCCTCCGTCATCCCAACCACGTTTCCCAGCAGGCGGCTTTGCTGGTGGCTCTGCTACCCAGCCTGGGGGGAGCCAGGGGCACAAACCCCCTACTCCCAGGGCAGCCCAGCTGCAAAGGGTGCAGGCTCAGAGTCAAGGCCAACCCCTGTGCTTTGTTTTTATGTTTTGGGTGTCTCAAGAATCACTGTTGGGTTTGCTCTTCACTGGCTACCAGAAAAATTAACCACCCATCACTCTTTAACAGTCCTGCTCTTTCGTCCAGCAGTTCATTTTAGCAGGAGGCACCAAAGCTGTCTTTACTTTCAGGATTTTCAATAGCTCAATAGGCCCTTTCAGCCAAACTATTGAGAGGACCGGCATAAAATTTTCAAAATATCCTTCCTTCTGAGTCTAATCCAAACAACAGAGCACAGCTGTGAAAACTGAAGGCTGTGCAGATCTGTGTTGTACAAACTCCCTCTTAAAAGCACTGGCACAAGGCTCAAGATTCTACATTTTCTGATTCAAATTTACAGTCAGGCACAAAAAAAAAAAAAAGACTAGGGGGAAAAAAAAAAAAAAGAAAAAAAATAATCAACAAATCAAAAAGCAAAAGAGAACACCCTACATTAGAACTGGTTTAATATCATTCAGCAATGTGGAAACTGGCAGCACAGAAAGCAATGAGGGCACTATGGGATAAGCAAGCCAGCCACAAAAATATCACACTTCATCCTGTACACACGCATGCAAATGCTTGTAGGTATGGGTTCACATCTGCTTTAAAATATGAGAAATCTGTTAAATTGCCTATTTCTGTACTGAGAAGTAATGGTTCTTCAGTCCCCTCAGAAGCAATCCCATAAAAAACATCACTCAGCCTAACAGACAATTTGAAATCCTCAGCTGCAAAGCAACACACAGCCAAAATCCTCTCTCCAATCTTCGTATTGACTTACTCCTGTTAATCTGATGTTTACAATCACGATATTCTGGAAGATGAAAGAAATTCACTGCTGCCTTCTGCAGACACGCAGTACAACGAGCTGAGATAGAGGTCCATGCTATGCCCTGACACCCAGGCAGGTCGGGCAGCTGCAGCTTGGTGCTTGCTCAAGTTCAAAAAGTAACTTTTCTGATAAAAAACTGGGAAAAAATAATAAATTACAGATGGAAAAAAAAATCTAAAAGAAGGGGGAAAGGTTCTGTTAAATAGTCTCAAAATGGGGCGGGGGGGGGGGCAATTAAAACCCTGTTTTTGAAGACTTAGGTATTTTTTTCTAGAAGTTTTACTGTTTGTCTTTATGCTCTCCAGCTCCAAGCTGGAGCCAGAAGAACCAGCACTCCTTGACACAATTCTTCTCATGGTGTTTCTCTCCCCAGCAGAAGGAAATACTAGTAAACTGAAGACAAGATTTCTTAACATAACACTAGAAACCAAGTTCAGCATATTATTGGACTGGATAATTTTAATAAACAATAACAGAATTTTTATTTTTCTGCTTTTTCTACCAGAGTGACTGGAAGGAGAGGTATTTCTCTCGCTCTGAGAACCTATACCATTTTCAGGTCAGTATCATCATCATCGACTCAGAAAGCACAGATTAAACCTGACAGCAGGAAAGCTCATCCCCAGCTAAAGGAAAGCCACAGAGCAGTTGAGATCCATTCCAGAGAGCCTCTCCCTGCAGCCATTCAGAGAGGAAATGCTAAGTCCACCCATCCCTCCTGTCTCTCAACACCCAAGCTCGGGGAGGGAACAGAGAGCTAGAAATGTACAGGTTTGGATGATATATTTGATGTTGCCACCATCACCACAGAGGTCCCGTGCCCTTGGTCCCCTGCAGAACCCAATCTCCTCTGCCCTGGCTTCCAGCCAGCAGACACTTTCAGGAAGAAGCTCCATTGAATGGAGAAGTGTTTGTTTTAAATGAGAGTATGCAAACTTTCTGTATCTCCTGTAACAGTCACATGGGCAGGACTTCTGCCCTCCTCCACTGTCCAGTCAGGCTCATGGTTGGTACTGAGCCTGAACACAGTGGAGCTTGGACCAGATCCCACTACAAGATCTTCAGGGCAGCTTCTCCACCAGTGGGATCAGACTCTGGACATCACTTCTCCTCTCCAGTCACTGAATGAGTGGGCAAGTTCTCAGAAAAGCTCAGACCACCAGGTCCACTCTGGAAAAGTTTGGCCCTAAACAGAGGCTCTGAATACTTCGAAACTTACTCCAGAGTCATTCTGAAAGCTTTACATGAAACGTATGGAATAATCATCTCTCAAACCCAGAGGGAGCCTGGCACAGGAAGAAAGAGATGGCCACAAATCTGTGCTTCAGGACATTTAATTAACTTTCTATCTGCTCTCAGTATTTTTGGCAGCTCCCATCATTTATATCTGGAGAAAACATTTTCACATGAGGAGACAACGTTTCAAAGTTGTCTGGCGTGACACAGTCCCAACACCACAAAAAGGTATGGCACAAGAGAGACTGTGCCTGTGCTTCAGCATGGAGATCCCAACCAAACAACACTGCACTCACAGCATGGCTCAGTCAGTAAAACTTATTTGTATTAACTCAGATCAGAAACGTAATTTTTAACATTGCCTGGAAGTACAACCGGTCATTATGCTACGAGAGGGGAGTAAAACTGCCCAAATAAAAGGCCCACAACCTGTTCCAGAAGTGTTTATCACGATGGAGCAGGGGAAGCCTGAGAGGGAACAGAGACAAACAGCTGGAATGGCAACACTTTTACATTTCAAAATTGACATTGGAATTATTACCACTCATAATCATTTTGTCAGAAAAGCAGTTACTATATAAATGCTCCCAATGAAAACATGTATGTTCTTCAAAAAGCCAAATGCTTCAGAAGCCATCACCAAACTGCTAAAGAAAGGGTCAGTGCAATGAAATGTATTATTTGCTTAAAAGGCCATCATTAAAAGAATATCAAATACCAGAAACACATAACTTCTTTGTTTTTTTTCACTTGAGATTCTGTGCATTTGCCACTCTATATTTTCAGTATTTCAGCAGAGAAGATGAATAATGAAAAGCCGTATTAGGTCTCCTCATGGCACATTTACAACCACCCACATTTAAACTCTTTGGTTGAAAAGTTCTGATGTGCTTATTCAGAAAGAGCCCAGAAGACTAACACTACTGTAACCTGTAACTCTTCAAGCTATTGTTTGAAGTGCAAATAAGTTCAATTATTATACATGAAAGCACTGTGGGGAAAATGAAAAAAAAAAAAAAAGAAAAGAAAAGAAAAAAAGAAAGAAAGAAAAAAGAGCAAGTACTAAACACTGCTTGAAGGGACTTTTCATCTACGCATCTACATGTCTCTGGGCCAGACTCTCATCTTGCACCAAGAGCCACATCACAAATGAAGTCACAGCCACTCTGAGCCATGTGAGAAGATGCTAGCACAAAGCCTGGGCAGCCTAGCACATCTCCCATTCCCCAGCCAAAAGTCTCTGTGCTGCAAAAACAACCATGCTTGGAAGGAAACAACGCTCTCGACACACCACTGCCGACTGTCCTGCTGGCTGCCACCAGGGACAAAGAGAAAATAAGAAACAGGCAGTTAAAATTCTGAACTACTTAGACTGAATGTTTTAGTTTGTCTTCCTTCAAGGAAATCACTGGTATTTTTTATTTTTCTTGGTCATCAAACAGGCTGTCAGCTTCATAAACAAAAACTAGTAGTACACTATAAATGAACCCTTAAGATCATTTCCCAGCGGGCTTTTCACAAGGCAGTCACTGATTTTGATTCTTTTGGTCATAGAATGCTTCCCAAAATTAGCATTTTTCCAGAGCCATTCATTTTCTACAAAGAATAAATAATGTAGAAAAAAGGAACTGCCCAAGCTAAGTGGTGCCAGATGAGCTTGCTGGAATCACAGAGCTTTGTTTTAAAGATTCTGACTGCTGCAAAGTCATAGCAGCAAACTAGTGCAAAAACCTTGATGCTTTGAAAGATATACTGAAGCTATATAGTGCCAGAACACTGGGCTGTAAGGCTTCCTGGATGTTTGCATCCACATGACTCAAGCTTAAATTTCAAATGCTTTTCACTTTTTCCTTCTGACATAATATTTAATAAAACCAAAGCTCAGCAGTAGTATCAGTCCCACTACATGTCTCGCAGCAGTTCCTGCCTAGACAGCTGTTTGCATGCTTTACACTGACAACCCATTTCTGTTTGGTTTAAATAGGAGGTTTTCCTTTTTTTTTTTTTTTTTAATTGGAAAACTACAGTTTTGACTGACGTTATACTGCATTTTTCAATAGACACAAGCATCTGAACACCAGGGATATAATAGAAAGGAAGTTCATTTTGAATGCAAAAGCACCTAAAACCACATTACATCTGAACAGACGTAAATAAACATTGTCATAAAACCACTGTGCCCATGATTACCTTGAAGCCATCACACACAGGTAACGCACACCACAGCCAATTTCTCTTTAGTGAAGAGTTTCAACATTATGCATGTAATATGTGACAGTCTATCATCCCCAAATCTGAAAGTATCAGTAGATTCAAAACACAGTGTTACAGGGTAGAGTAAGAAAACCCAGTACAAGCGATGTGTTTATGAAGTCTCAGAGGGCAGCACTCTCATATAGTCCAGAAAGTGAGCAGCAACACCTCCAGTACTATTGCTTTCATTTTGCTTGCTTCTATCCATGCCTATGTTGTGGCTTTACTGCTGTATATAAATGATGTGGAGGTAAATTGCATCAACAACTCAAAGACTATGGTAAAGTGACCTTACACAACTGTATTCCCCATGGTCTTCACAGGGGCTACACAAGTGACACGATGGCAAAATAAAGCCTTCAGGTTCAGGGAATAAAACAGGATTTGAAGCTTCCTGTGCTTCACCACCCACTTCACTTTGTCTTCTCTTGCCCATGTGCAGCTCCCCCTCACAGTACTTCACAGCACATTAGAAAAGACGTGGAGCTGTATTTTATGAAAAAAATAAATTCTAGCCATATGAGAATTCACCACAACCATCCACTATTAAATCTTTGCCCAGAAATGGCCCCAGATTGTGGGTATTGGTAACAATTTCTAATTTCCAGATGAGTAGTCAGAGAATCACTGAAGGCCTACAGTGAACACTTGGCCTCATGAAGCACATCTCTATGAAGCCACTTCACCAAACCACGTCCAGCCCTAAAACACAGAAGTGGCTGCCTGGGCTGGGAGGCAGCAAGGGGGTCTCTCTTGCTGCCCTCCAGTGGCATGGGGCAAGACCAGATGACAGCAGAAACCAAGTGACCACTTGGCAAGAGGCAATCCCGTGCCTGAAGAAAAGGATCTGAAACAGCAGCGTTTTCCCACCTGCAGGCAGGGGCAGGACACAGGATGGGCTCCATGACACAGCACCTCGGTCTGCTCCCCACAGCCTGCCCACCACTTGTGTGAGCCTACAGCCGTATCACCCGCAGAGGAAAAGCCAGAGCTTCTCCAGAGCAAGGGTTTGTGGACACAGCTCAATTCAGGGATGCCCAGCATTATAGCACGAAACCAGGCAGCACCAGCATCACCATGTCTCCTGCTCCAGGGGAACACGTATTTGGACGTGGAGATCACCATTACCACACGTGAAGGAAAGCAGCAAAACTTAAAAACAGGGCTTATAAACAGCCTGACCTTGGAAACTATGCACTCACTGGGATTTATTATCTAGAAACAATGCCTGGCATCAAGCTTCCAGGAAAATTTAGGTTTCCAAGCAAATAGCAGTCATCTCTCAGACAGGCACATAAAACCACACGAAGACCTTGTTTTCAAAAACCACTTCAGAGTCCTCACGGCAGCATCTCTGAGGCCAGCAGCTCCAAAACCCCAGCTGCACCACCAAGGGCTCCTGACCCTTGTGTCCCAAACCAGGCACAAAGGGTACATTTGGAAATAATTTCAGAAGACTTTTGGCATCATTTCAACCAGTGCCACTGCCACAAATGCCAAGCTGAAAATCAGAACACACTGCTTTTAGCCATCAATAAACTCTGCTGCAAACATATACAAAAACCATACTCAGAAGGCACAGCAAGCCCTGGGCTAGAGTCCCAGCCTTTCCAGCAGGGAGAACCACCCCTAAATACCTGAAGCACACCCTGGTGGCTGCACCAGCAGAGGAAATAGGGACGTACACGTGTGTGGTACATTCACCCACACTTTACTGAACACAAATCAGGAATGCTGTGACAGAAATTAGAGGCAAAAAAGTCTTCAAAAAAAGACACAGCCCCAGATCATCTCTTTTATATTAAGTGTGAATAATTCTAATGGCTGTATTACCTGCAAAGTCATAACTTCTTGAATACCACACCATATACCTCCTGATCCCTACGGTATATTCCTACAATGTCCCAGCTGTGCCATTTCCCATGAAACTGATTGTTCTGTGAAGTTTGGAGAAAATATACGTAACTGTGACATCACTATAGGTGAAAGAATCACAAAAGGGGAAAGAGGAAAGGAACAGTAGAATAAAAAGCAAGCTCCACTGTATTTTCAAGGAAATTCCAGGAACCTTCATATTTACTTTTTTCTAGGTTATTCCTCTAATCCATTTAATTAATTTCAACATATCTTCCAGAATCTTCATTAAGCAGCAGAATAAGAGGAAAAGCTTCCATCTGAGAGAAGCAGAGCAGAGAACTGAGTGATTGGGGTGGGGGGGGAAGAGGAGGGGAGGAAAAAGAAAAAAATAAACAGAGAAAAAGAAAAAAAAAAAACCAAACCAAACTATCGGGGCTTATTCCAGCAAAGCCAGAAACGAGTGCCCCCTAAAGGAGGGTGCACTTCAGCAGCAAGTGGCCATGACAGTGCAGTGATGTCCAGCTCGTGCCCCAGCTCACTGCGTTTTTGTAATCCAGCTGCTGATCACGTTTCATCCCTATTGCGTATGCGTGAGCTCTGCTGCTGACCTCACTACTGGAATTGTACCCATTTAGTCAACGCCAAAAATTTCAGCACAAATTGTGAAACTTGACAGGATCGAGCACATTTGGAACAAAATTAGTTTTTACATGAACAGCCACAGACCAGGAACACACAGCCTTGTTACACACTGCACAAGACTTGGAAAGGGCACCCGCAAGCCATAGATGACCATGTCAGAAAACGACAGAAAAGTCTTCACGCCTAACTGAAACATCCGCAGGTCCCCTTCGCAATGAGGGCAGGACTCACCTACACCAACAGCAGAAACTTCCAAAGCTGGTTCATACTTTCCCTTACTATATGAGGCCAAAAGAAATAGTCTGAAACACAAAAATATTTTCACTACCATTTTACTTAGGACGGAGCTGTACTTCACCATGGCCGAATATTAATGCAAGATGTATCTGGGTCAAAATTATGCCACAGACAAGTGACACGTGAAAACATTAAGAAAACTGTGCCAGCTCCAGAATTTCTGCAACCATATATCAGCTCAAAGGAGAAACTATAGAAGACAGGGCTGTACCTGCCATAATATGTTTCCCAAATATCCTGCTGTAGTGACTTGGCATAACCTGTAATCACAGACTATGTGAATACAGATCACAAGACATCATCATCTACTTTATCCAGTGACCAAATACTCCACTGCTACAATCAAAATCATCCCATGTTCAGGGCCCTCCCAACACACACTTGCCAGCCAGGGTCAAGCAGAGGGCCCCCCTTCAGCACCCCAACGGTACCAAGATTCGTTTCACAGCAGCTGGGTTCCAGGAGGGAACTTGGGACAAAAAGAGCAATGTGGGACACCTGAAACTGAATTAAGATGTTGAAGGGGAAAAAGAAGAGAAAAAACAAGCCTTTATTGCCTTGCATAAGCTCTCCTCAGGGGGATCAGGCAGCACTGCCAGCAGCTCTGGCCAAACTGGTGATGCACAACATGTAATTCTTGGGGATGGAAGGGGAGATCAGGCTACTTGAACTGTCCAGATTTCAAAGTTCTTTTAGAGAAAACAAGATTCAAAGGGCTTGAGGGTACTAGATAATCTACTGCCCATACAACTCTGACTTGGGTCTATATGTATTAGGATCCAGCTCTCAATTATATCCTAGTTACTCCCAGCATCCTTTCACTTACTGCATTGATTTTGTCTACTGTTCGCTATGTTGTTTTTTAAACTCTTGTGTGGACACAGCATTATTATGGGCTTCTTTTGGCTTTTCCAAGGTATTTCCCTTCTCCCCATTCTAGGAGCTGATACAAGACCAAATCATCATTTAATTCTGCATTTTTGGTTCTCTGTCACTTGCTTTTTAGAGAACCTACAGCTCTTCATATGCTTCCCCAGCAACTCCTGCTGACAAGAAGCACAATTACAGGCACTTAACATATTGGGAGGCTCAGGATGCCCAGAGTCTCCAGCTATAGGCGACCAACAGTAGGTTGTACAAAGTCAGTGGCCACTGCTGAGAACTTTGGTGCTCATGGCTTCCCTCCAGCAACAGGGAGGAGCACAGGCTCCCCTTGCTACAAGTCTGTGTTGTGCCGCACAAGCAAGCGAGAGGCCCAGTGAGAATCTCTCCTCCAGTCAACCCTGGTCCTTCCCCTGCAGCAGCACCCCCCAAGGAGACACCCTGCGCCAGAGCACAGGTGACAGAGCTGCTGCTTGTGTTCGGTACAGAGAGGTTTCTGGCTAACACACAGAAACAAATACGTAACAACATGCTGACATAGTTTTTACCATGGAATACATGAACTATGGATGTGACAGATCTTTCCCATCCACTAAAAAACAAGTTTTTGATTGTAGAGAAAAAGTATGTCTTTTTAAGAGCAGGAATTACCCTGCTACTAGCTACTACAGATTAAAGCTCACATATCTGCTTGGCTTTACTATCAAATCAAAATACTGAATTTTCTGCTTGATGATATCAAAGCAAGTTCTCCATCTGAATTGCCAAATCAGTAATAACCTTTTCTTGTCATCAGTTGAGACCTCACGTAAAATGTCCAGTCCTCTCTCACTAGATCCTTGCTCTGGAAAACTATATGAAGTCGACACAGTAGAACTACAAAGTGAGTTTTACATCATCTTGCTCAATACGCATGAAACATACGTTTTTGAAACACAGAGCCCAGGGCTAGCAGAGCCCGACCTGCTGCAAAAGAGTGCGGGCCACCCGGCGGGGTGCAGAGAGGCGGCGCAGGGGGACCCCGGTTCCCATGAGCCACCCGGACCCGCAGATTTGCGGGTGGCAAACGGCTCCCACGGGATTTAGCATCCCCACTGCCCCGCTCTGCGGGTCCCGCGAAACTGCGGAGGGGACCCGTCTCGCACCGCAACACGGATGCGGCGGCAGCCGGGCCGACGGGGCTCCCCCTCACCTGCGGGGTGCGCGGGGAGAAGCCCCCAAACGGCGCTTCCCTCATCGAAGCTCCCCCGAGCCGCACCGCCTCCCGGGGCCAGGGTCTGCCGCAGCCGCGCCGCCCCAGACCGCCGGCACCAAAGCCACGCCGGGCAGCGGCAGCCGGGACTCAGGATGTCGCCGGGGGCAGCGCTTCCCTCCCCCGGCACCGTGTGCGTGTCCCGCCCCCGCTCCCAACGCCACACACCCACCCTCCCTCTGTGGAAGCTGGGGGAGAAGTTGCAACAAACTCCCGGTACCGGAGCGGAGAGGGGGGTGATGCTCCGCCGACCC